>JAQGCM010000339.1:0-27971 GCA_034699705.1 Hymenaphorura dentifera | reverse complement strand
GGACTTTTCCGTAACTACTCTAGTTACGAGACCTCCTGATAGATCAATCACCTAGCAAAAACGTGAATTCTCCTTGGGGGTTAGCATGAAATAAACATTTTAGCACTACGTGCAACAATTTTGTAGATCTAGAATCAATAGAAGAAAATAATAGGATAGGATATAAATAGGGCCACCTGAATTTCCACGTAGCTTTCACCATGCGTTTTGATAACTTTGATTTTGTACTTCTGCGGTATGCTTTCATTACTTTCGCAGTATATTTTTACGATAATTTATTCGTCGTAAGTCAACGTGCATTGTGATTGTGATTTCCTCTGTGTAGTCGATATGCAATTTTTGTGGAAATTAATTTCCGATTCGGTTCTTAGATATTTTATTTTGAATACTTTGTGGTTTATTTCCTGCTGCAGTGTACATGAGGTAAACTTTTGCACGATTTTCTTCTGGATTCTTTAAAAATATCTAGAAAATAATCTGATTACATGCATTATGTGCATCAGACTTTTTTCCGAGATAAGTCAAGAATTCTTAGAAACTTGAATGAAAAGTATACGATATTCTTACTTGGATAAACTTTACGAGGTTTTCTGGTCGATTTCGCCACATTCGGCACGACGATGGACGATGAGTGCTTCAAAATCATGGGACCGCGCGCTTCCAAATGCTTTCAAATTACGGAAGCGCTGCCAAACATGCTTCAAAATCATGGGACCGCGCGCTTCCAAATATGCTTTCAATTTATGGAAGCGCTGCCAAACATGCTTCGAAATTAAGGCAACGCGTCCAAAAATGCTTCTAAATGATGGAAGCGCTTCCAAAAATGCTTCAAAATTATGGAAGCGCTTCCAAAAATGCTTCTAAATTATGGAAGCGCTTCCAAAAATGCTTCTAAATTATGGAAGCGCTTCCAAAAATGCTTCTAAATTATAGAAGCGCTTTTAAAAATGCTTCTAAATTATAGAAGCGCTTCCAACAAGGCTACTAAATTATAGAAGCGCTTCCAAAAATGCTTCCAAAATAAGGAAGCTGTCCGCTGTGCCTCGTCTGCTCTGCTGTCGCGCTGCTAACGTACTGTACTCTACTCTGCTGTCGCACTGTACAGTGTACAGTGCAACAGTGTACACTCGCTAGTGTGGCTAATTGATTTGCTGAGATATTTCCTTAGATTAGATAGTACCACTAAATATTTCAGTAATTGAATTTTACGAAAAGTATGATTTGTGCAGTGCATTGTGTTTAGGTTTGCCAGAATTTCAATACAAAATGCATTTTCCCATATGACATGGCGGATGCATCCGCCACTTATGCTGGCGTACAAAAATTATTACCGGATTGCACAGAAACAGTGGAAATTGACAAATCACATTGTGGTTAATTTAATAAGTTGATTCCCTTAATTGCGTTCCTAGATGAAACTCAACTTCTAAATTGGTGCTGGGTATTTAGATATTATTTTGATCAGAAATTCTGCAAATGACTCATTTAGCCAATTGTAGGGCTAAATCTTCAGGGTTTTCAGTAAAACGATTCAAAACCGGTCTTAAGAAACAAGACGTGACAGTTTGTTTATGTATTTCCTTTTGATGTCACTCTGTCCTGTCATGCCAGTCAATGGTCTGCCAGTCGAGTGAGTCGAGTCGTGTTCTATTCAGTTCTTGAACTCTGCTCTGAACAGGTTTTGACAATTGTCGCCCGGCTGTCTAGCTTAGCAAACATAAGTTTTCTTGGCTGCTAATTAGTCAAGTAAACATGTTTCCCCTAAAACAAAGTTTAACAAAGAGACCAGTTTTACTGACAACAATTTTGTTTCGAGTTTATTGATCACAACAATTTTAACAACGAGAGCTTTTTTACTAAATAAATACATTTAATTTTCTTCTGAGCCGCGGATGATGTGCCCTGGTGCGGCGGATGACTTCATTTTTGCGACACCATCGGCCACGGTAAATTTGTACACGTAACGATTTCTGTAGCCTGGATAGCTGTAGCCTTGTGGTCCCTTCTCAATTGTGTAAATCCTTTTAGCTTGGTCGTAACGAATTAAACCGAGGCTGTTGTCTCCAGTACTGGTATTTGGCTCCGTTACGACTCCATATTTTTGGTATAATCTCTCAGATAAAATTTCCGGATGATATGCTTTGCTGAAGACTAGGAGAGAACCAAAGCTGAATTTCTTGACATTCTCGAGTGGGCCAAAGTTGCCGTTTTCGATTTGCATTATTTGATCATCGGTGATTCTTCTGGCAAGAAGTTCACCGGTGATCCATTTTTGTTTGTTCATGATGCCTGACATTTCATGGTATTGGCTTCGAATTGTCTTTAGGTCTCGCATAATTTTTTGGACTAGGGCTGGTACTGGGACGATGAAGTTTGATGATTGGAGTGCAACATGCTCAGCTTCCACCAGATATTTGTCCCATTTTGGGACAGCGGCTGCGGTTACGGTCAAATGCCATACGGTTAAGACGACGCACACTAGGACTGAGCTCTGCATGATGCCTTCTGTTCAAAAAAACAAATATAGATTTCATTATTCCGGGCATTTGTTGGACACAACTGCAATAATAGATTTAATTTCCAAACAAACTTTGTTTAAATTGAAATTTAGCTAAATTATTGCCGTATAATGCTTACTGGTAGTCGATTGTCAGAGGAAAGCCAAATCGATTGGATTTTGGGTTGATTTTCTTGTTTTTGGAATTGATGAAGGTTCAGTTCTCTGAATGATCGTCACTGGCATCTTTTTCGAGTCCAAATGGCTTTTATATAAGTAAGACTCAGGGTGCTCCCCAATGACCTAACGGAAGAGTAGACTGGTTTTTATTTGGTGGTGCCGATTAGTGGGTGCAAGTCTTCAAGGCAAATCTTTTTCTTAAACAAGAATCATCGTTTGAAGATTTAAGCTAGACTTGTAGACTTTGTACCAGTTGTTTTGCCTAGACTGCGTGGAGCATCTCTTTATCTTTCTAAATACCTTAATGTAAAATTTATTAGCTAACAAAAATTGAAATGAGAGGAATGAAATGAAAGAAAACTGGCTTTTTGTGACTTGACCATCACCACCACCAACACCTGCTGCAGTTAGTTGGGGAAATATTTCTGAAGACACCAAAACCACAAGTACCTTAAAGCCACGTTAAACCTTTGTTTAGTTTTTGGTCTTGAGGGAGATCATAACACCTAAACAATAAAAAGTAGACGGCTCACAATTCATTGTCAAGAACAAGAATCCGTCCGTTTTTAAAGAGAAAATAAAATTAATGATTTTCACTCATTTTCAGGACCTGTGAGGAGAGTAGGATGAAACTTGCATTTATAATAATAAATAGGCGGATACAGCAACACAAACGCAAGTAGAAAATGCGATGGACATGCAATGGGAGTGCATTTGTAGGAATTCGAATTCATAAACTGTTATGGTTTTGGGGCAATGACTTGATGCTTAATGTTTATTCATTCTGCACAAAAAAAACCAGAATGGCAATATAAAAAATAATTGAAAATTCAGAACAAATACCCAAAGTACTTGAGCAAAAAGTGCACAGCACAACACGTCAATCAAAAACGTTTGTGAAGGTTATGGCTGTAATTTACTTTTGGACATACAATGCAATTCAACTGCATATAATCGTCGGGTTGAGTTTGGGTTAAATCATCAGGCCATATACTTGCTCAGGCTCAGGGCCATTGCCAAACACTTTGGTCTTGCACTCATGCGATGCGCGATGGGGTAAACGAAATTCTAACACAAACTGCACAATTATTAGTGATTAAATGAATTAGCAGAGCAGCACACTTACAGCGAAGCAATTAATAGTCAATAGGAAAGCTAAGTGCAAGAAGTTAAATAAATTGATGCTTGAATGTGGAGGAAGTCCTTACAGTATTTTAGAATAAAAGGAATATTTCAAATAGGAATTTATAATTTCAAATTGCTCTACAATATTTATTTTGAAGCCTAGTGAAAAGCTTTCAACAATGGTTTACATAAATTTTAGCGAAAAGCCATCCGCATTTCTGAGAAGTGGTTGGTTTCAATGCCTTACAGCAGAAAGTATTGGGAATAGAAAGCAAGACTACATGCTGCATTGCGAATCTCAATTTAATTGTAATTACAATAGGCCGACTAGGTCAAGCACATGTACGTACATATTTGTGACTAAAACTAACTACTTTAACGATTCTACTTCTGTTGTTCTGGTACAACGATAACTTGCCTCGCTTTTGGGAGGCTTGGACTTGATTTCACAACATGGGAACATGTCATTCCAAATTTTGATAAAACTTTGCCGAAACTTTTGCCCAAATATGTAATAAATGGCAAAATTACAACAACTGTTGAATGTGACCAGAAAATTGGAGAGGTGGGAGAGAGAGATGTCAGGTGTTTTCTGCCAAAACGTTCCTAGTGCATTGTTCACCAAGGCAAGAAAATTGCAGAGTAAAAACACAACCACTACGCTCACGAGCATCTGTGCAATAGAATTTTCACGGGTTTGAGATCTTGATTGAGTCATTCTGAGTCTTGAAGCGTTCGCCACTCTGATCTACAATAGAAATTTGAATCACGATTTTAGTAAATATTTTTAAGAAAAAGTAAATAACGAATTTGCTAATCTGCAAAGGGCAACAACTCCGAAATGTAATTAAAATTTATTCTCAAGCGCGTTGTACTTGTAGTATCCAACCCTACACGCACACAGTAACAGAACTCGAACTCATTAAAAATCAAACCAACCACCGTTCGGTCAATTCCTTCAAATTTGATTGGAAACGCAAACAGGTGTGGCACTGACAATTAAGACAGATTCTAGGGAAGATAAACTTGTTTGAAGAAAGGTTTGGTCGTCAGTGTTGAACAAAAATCATTCATGGTTTCAGAAAAAAATTACTATGCAATACAAACTAAGCCTGCACGACACTGCATACTTACTAGTTGTTGATTCCACTTAGAATCCCATAAATTTTCCGGAGATCACGAAATACGCACAGATCGGTCACAGAAAACACTTTCAGTTTTAAAGCTTTATTTGTAATTGTTGAGTGCAAGTGAGATCGTGCAACAAAAGCATGGAGGCATAATGCACCTCGTCGGCATTTTTAAACGGCCTTAAGCCCACGGGTTCAAATGTTAGTTCCGAATTTCCGAATAATCGGAGCTAACATCTTTCTATTCCACGACATTTTAGAAAACATTAAAATATTTGTAATAACATGTATGAATATTTGTAATAGCATGTATGAATCATGGGTGGTTGCCAATAAATTTGTGGTTGTTGTTCGCAAGTCCTGCTCCAATTCTTTAGTCGGGCAATCGGCCGACAACCCAAGTAAATAATAAATTTTAATCGAATCAAATTTGAAATTCTTTTAATTTGCAAAGTGCATTTATCCCTGGCCTGCACAAGCTATTAGATTTGCGCATCAGCATCAATTGAAGCAGTTAGTTGCGTGCATAGAATTGATTACTAACTCCTCTAATCTATTCTAATTTAATTTAGCTTATTGCTTTCAAATTCGTCCATCTGGTTAGTGCCCCGTATCAAACCCAACTTCAAAATTAACTCAAGTTAATTCAATTTAAATTGTTTTCGCTTACTCGTTTATAAATAGAAGTATTGAGGACGGCTAGAACCATGAATGGTATGAAGTACATAAAAATAATATACGAGTAGTTTACATAATAGTACTGGTAGTCAATATCTTTTCTTAACTCTGTCGAAGCGATCACATAGCAGCTACGGCTGCTGCTGGTTTTATTATTGGCATTATTGGCATTGGTCTCCTCCGGAATATACACTTTAATCTCGAGCCATCGCGTAAAATTATATAAAACTGAAAATAAGAAAACTGCAATCGTGTAGAATCTGGATCTTGTACTCGTACACCAAGATTTTGCATGGAGTGGCCAGCAGACGACAATGTAGCGCTCAATCGTGACAGCTACGGTGAAATAGACTGAACCAGTTTGGCCTGTTTTTAAGTAAACAATTAAAAACACGTGTTAATAAACTTCATCTCGCATTTCGCATTCATTCACAAAGTCATATGAGATGCGTTGCGTTGTAAAACAATTCCTAATTCATAAACACGTAGGCGTGTCGTAGATCATGTAATAAGAAAATAATTGGTGGGGTCGGGGAATTGAAGATGATCACAGAATGCGGAAATCTGCAATTTATGCAATTAAATGCAATTTTGCGGTTCGGAAACTTGTTTCTGCTCTCCGCGGCGTGATTGTCAGGAAATATAGAAGTTTTCGCAGCAATTTGATTAAAACCAGATTAAATCTAGTTTTTTTGTCAATCATTTGCTGCATGGCCTAGCTTAAAGAATTAATTTGCACTTGCAAATCCCCGTGCATTATTGTGGAGTCCAAAAAGACCAAAGTAAATATTGTGGAAGTGGAGCAGAATTATAATACTGATAAATGCTTGCACATTTCGACTTCCTCACGCCAAATGCAAACTTGAAACTCATCAGTAAACTTTACATGAATAAATTATTAAATTTGCAAAACCCATACCAGTAGATGCTATGGGAAACAGATAAGGAGCAACGACTGGAAACCAGTAATAATTGTACGTCTGTGCAGTTGAAAGATAGCCAAATATATTTATCAATGCAAAAGTTGCAACTGAGTACACAATCACAATAGTGTCACAAAATGTAAGTCCAACTAGAAGTAGATTCACTGAAGACTTTAATGGAGATTTGAGCAAAACGACTGTGCTCAAAAAATTACCAATCAGCCCTAGCAAACATATTATGAAAATCGCGAGTCCCATGAATAAAAATTCGGTGAAAACAATCCCATCTCCAATGCACGTAATGTTTGTGCCACTCATTCTCCAAATTGTTTTGAAAACTTGACTCGAGCTGGTTGGGAGTGGAACTCCGAATTGGTCACAAGCAGGCAAAAACCGAAATGTTTATCAAAAATCGGCTTGGTATTTCTAAATGTCACAACACCCGACCCGGGTAGGAATGGTCGTCAATAGTTAAAGAGCAATTTTTCCAAGGCTGGGCAACAAGCCAGGATGACACAATTCGACTTGACGCCACTCATAGTCTCCTTCCGCTACTAAACTAAACCAAATTTCAAAGATTCTAAATGTTTTAGTGCAAGTACTTGTATTACATTGCCTGCATCAGTAGCTACTTTTATTAACTGGCCGGTCGTTCTTCTGAATTTGGCTGGGTGTATCTCTTGAAAGGATTAGATAGCATTTTGACTAGTTAGCTAGATTTGGCTCATTTCATATCTTCACACTTATTCATGGACGTGTGCTATTTGGTAGTATTTGAAGGGTACTAATAAATCCAGGCCAGGCCATTCGTTCCCAAGAGAGCATTTTCTTCACGGATTAAAGCTGTCTATTCAGTTTCATCTAGTTGAAACATTAATCAAGACGACGTACATGGTATCGTAGCTTGGTAGCCCCTGGCACGTCTTGCTCTTGCTCAGCGTCTTGTGTTCGACATTGCATTGAACTACAGATGAACTAAATGATTCATTTTACATCATAAAACCTGAGAAGACTTTGCGATTAGCAAGAGATCCATAATTTTGTGAACGAAACCCGTAGTAAGGACCTATCAATACGAAATTACCAATAGAATTCGTATTCCATTTCGTTTACTGTATTGACAAGATTATGAATATTTTGCACAACTGCAATGAAAATTTGAGCTCCTGTCTCCTGTGCTAGGAAGGACGCTGAACAGATGTCTAAAATATAATTTTAGACAAATTCGGTGAATTGGAGCTTATTCAAGAATTAGCTTAGGGTTTGCAGCTAGCCAAAATAAAATTGCAACTCATATCATCAGATCTCGGAATTTCTTCCAGTGAATACAAATGACTTCATTCACGGTTTATGACTTTTTCTTAATGTATTGAATAAAAATTGGGCTCCGTGCCGAATTTGTGCAAACGGCAATCAGTGCGAGAATTGACGAGAAACAGAATTTACGCGAGGTACTGTTGCTCATTACCGTCGAAACATTGCGGACTAAAAAATGCAAGGACCAATATTTCTATTCTTATGTAAATATTGAAATAAACTAGTACAAAAACGAACAAGAAGTCATGGCCATAAATTATCTGAAGAAAATCAATTGTCGCTCAACTAAATAACAAAAAATTACCTTAGAATTTATTCGTGAGATGGCTGGGTTGGGCCAAGAGGTACAATATGTAGCAGATTAAATGAAGGAGAGCGCTAATACTTAATACACTTTACACTCGATTAATTTTTGACTAAAGACAAAATAGTAAACCTCTTCTAGAAAATTAATTTCAGTCTTTTTCAAATTAATATTCAGCTTTCAACTTTGAGAAATGCAGTATACGCAGTGAAAATTCAGTACTTGCATTTGACGATTTCTCCGTTTGTTTTCAGCTCCTAACACCTTTCGAATACTTTATACAAATCTGGTAGATTTGCTAATTGTATGACAGTAGAATCTTCAGCAAATATGAACGGTGGCAAAAAAGATTTCTTGATTTCTGGATAAAGAACATGCTCAATGGTCCATTTCCAACTGTGGCCATTCTGGAAAATAATATAATTTTTAAAGTTTAGTTTGATAATGAAATTGGCAAAAAAAATCACAAAAATTAGGCCCTTACCAATGCTATTTCGTCGTTCAGATTATCATCACCAGTTTGAACGGCATAAAATAGTGCCGTTTGATGGCAAAATGTTTCAAAACATTTTTGTTCATCTTTCCAATCAACTTTATTCGCCAAATCGACCAGGTACTGTGGGATTCCTTCCATGCAAGGGAAATAGTTCTCTGAAGATAGAAATTATAACATGAGCTTCGTGGCTGTGACGAATGGAAGAGGACACCACTTTATTTGTACGAAGTAAAATACTTACTCAGAAGTAAAGGAATGGATAGAAGCCTCCCGCTTTTGTCAAACTTGAGTGCAAAATAGTCGTCCAACATGTCGGATTTATCGAGAAGTTTTTGTTTAATTGCGTTAGTCATTTCTTCCTTACTGTCTGGTCCTTCCGCAAATCCGCTATCATCCAATACAGGACTCACAAGCTCTTCGATAAAGATTGGCTCCTAAAAAAACTTGGATTAGAGTTTCAGAACGTAAAGAAAGGAATTGGTTATCGGCGGTGCTTGCTCTTCTACTTACGGAAATATTAATTCGTCCGAAATTTCCAAATTCATGGACCATCTTCTGGTAGAATAATTCAACACTGTAATAACACAATGAATTCACAGCATTGGTAATCATAGAATCGAACTTAGACTTACAACTCAACATTTCTTTCTGATTACGCCAAATACCAACCTTATTCGGAAGTTATTGACCATGTACAACCTCGTATCGTGCTGAATTAGGCTGAGAGTGCGATCTACACTTCCGACGAATGTGAAATTTCTGAATACTTCGAGTAGAGAGTTGTGACAATCCTTTTCGATCTTTCGTTTAAGATTAGCCACAGACTTCAGTTTAATTTCTCGTCTATTTAAGAAATACGAACATCTGAAGCATTTGCTCAACTTGAATACATAAGAAAAGGAAAAACATGAAATTTGCTAGTACCTTTTAGTTGTTGAAGTGACACTTCCTTTGCTGCCGACTGGGGAGGCTGGTGCGATGACTATGCTTTCATTCGATGGGACAATAGGAATCAGCGTTGTTGAATTTATTCCACTTATGTCAAGCCCCGAGGGTGAATCCTGGAAGCTGATGAAAGCTGACTGATTTGGGTTCGGAGTGGATGTAAGATACTTATCTAATTTTTGCATTTTCGGGTCAGTTCTGACCATATTCTTAGCTTGCAAGGACTGCGAGTCAACATTACTCAAAGTTCCACCTTCCGCTAACGGCACAGCCTGCTCTTTACGCTTATTTCGATTTACCTCAACTGCAGTCGACGTAGAGGGACCTGGCGCCCCAGGAAGTAACGACTGGAACAAAAATGCAAATTGTTAACAAACGAGCAGTTTGATAATTAGTGACTATGTTCTAAAGTGATTCCTAGGCTAGTACCTGTACAAAAAATGTGCGTGACTGGTTTGACCCAAGTAGAACTTTCTCAACTGCATTGGCGACTGCAGTTGTAATCATGTCTTCGTGTAGAAACTGAACTTCGTATTTTGTTGGGTGGACATTTACATCGACATTTCTGGGATCAATGAGGAGACTGAGGTAGAGAAACGGGTGAGTTCCCTTGGGAAGATAGGCACCATAGATCGAATCAATTCCACGCTTTAAGACTGGAATCACGAAAGAAACAAAATGGAATTTAGCTTAACAAAAAAAAACTGGAGCTTTGCGCTTACTACAAATTCAAACCTGAGGATTCAACCAGCCGATTATTGATGAATAGAAGGAAGGTGGGTTTCTTTACAGAATAATTTGCATTGGATACGTATCCATTCATTGAGAACTGAGTGGCACCATCCTCGCAAGTCACCGGAATCAACTCTCTAGAATTTCAAAAAACGTACTTAAGAAAATTTCTGATTTCTTGACGTCGTGTCGCTATCGAGAAGACGTTTCATACCTGGCGATTTGAACACCAAAGAGGATTCTAATATTATCCAAAGTTGTCGAGTTTGGTGGCGTTCTCAATTCGTTGTTCAATTCTCCTTGTTTCTTTAGGCTAATTCCAACAGTTGGGTTGTGAATGGCGTAGCGGGTAACTACATCAACAATTTTATTGTGTTCTTCACTAGTTGCTTTTAATGCTCGACGCCTTGTCTCCATATTGAAAAATAAATCTTCAGCAGTGATCATAGTTCCTTGCTTACCAGCACAGGCTCGAGGATTCGCTGAAAAATGATGCGCAAGCAAAGCTTAATGAATGCATTCAACACTTTAAGAAATTCAATTCAAACTTTTAACTTACGAACACCCGGGTCGGTTATGGTTAGCCCGCCATCAGTGTACTCAGCCCTGTAAGCACATTGCGAATCCTCTGTCTTGCTGATAATTCTGAGGTGAGCAACGTGTGAAATACTCGCCAGTGCTTCGCCACGAAAGCCATAAGTACTAATTTGTTGTAAATCTTCAAATTTCTCCAGCTTAGAAGTTGTAAATCTCTCACATACAATTGTCAAGTCCTCCTTCCTTATACCACATCCGTCGTCTTGAATTTGAAGTGATTTAAGTCCACCGGACTTGACTATAATTTGAATGTTTTTTGCTCCAGCATCCAGACTACATTCATCAATAGCATTCGTTAAAGCTTAATTTTGAATTTCAATCCGTTTGACCTGTATTAAATATTATTACAGAAGCTTACCTATTTTCTAAAAGTTCCTTGAGAGCATTTGCAGGACGTTGAACCACCTCACCAGCCGCAATCCGATTGATCACAACGTCGTCTAGTTTACGAATGATTCCTGGAATATTTGGCTTCTCTGCTAAACTGTTTTCACCACTCTGACTTTCCACGATATCCATGTCTCCTAGGACCAGTGAAAACTTCTTCATGTTGGCAAATTAATAAAAATTATTTGCAATACAATAAATAAAAGATGACAGTAAATTCTAGAAATTTCTGTTTGCTCTGCTCACCAATAATTATTACTCGTTCAGAATGAATTGGCGTTTTTCTTCGGACTCGAGGACGCTTGGATGTACTTGCTGCTCTGTCGAGTTCTAATAAATAATTTATTGTTTGTGTCAAACAAATTATTTGTGACAAAAATTGGAGAAGACTTTTCTGGAATTTCTTTTATTTTGTTTGAGTGTTGTTTTTTGTCGTCGCGCTCCCACTTAAATACAATCTTGGCGGGCACATGCATGCATGTGATGTGACGAATGAAGATTTCTCGCCCACCGGCTGCAACGGCGGCTAGCTCAAGAATTGCTGCATCACTCCGACGACAGTCCAACACCGACTCGACTACCAAAAATTCTTGTCATCCAATCCTTGTTGCTGTGAGTTGCGTTTCTTGTCAAATTTTTTTGACCGATCCTCCGGAGTTCTCAACTCATCAAACTCTTCTTCTTCAAAGTTTCCTTTTTTTGATAATTCTTGAAAATGGTAAGTCATCTGTTTGCAAATTACTAGAGAAATACTATAATTTTAGTTGGAAATGAATGTGAATGTATTCCAATAAATAATTTGTTGCAGACTATAGGGCGACTATTTGCATATTTTTTATTGTTTCTATTTTCAGGCTCGGCGATATGATACTCGGACAACAATTTTCTCACCGGAAGGTAATTTTGATTAATGAGCGTTCAATTACATATTGCTTTTTGTGGTACCTCACTATTTCGATGGGCAAAGACTTTGTCTGTAGAATTTGGATAGGTATTGATTCACTAATTCAATAATAAGTCCTACTGGAACTGCATAACTGTCCCGAACCAAAATTACCAAAATCTGCTCACTCACAACGTAAATATGTATCATTTCGTAACATTGTGTAATAATAATAACAAATCGTGTAATATTATTGAGGAATATTACAAAATTTCCTTGTTTTCTCGAGTTGTCTAACTACTTCCAACCTAACCTTGATTCACTTTTAAGATTGCATCTTTTTTCATTTGCCACTAACGAAAAATTGGAGGTACTTTGTTACAGCCTTGCAATTTGTAAAGTCTTGAATTCTTTTATGTTATATCATAGGTCGTCTCTACCAAGTAGAGTACGCGATGGAAGCTATTGGTCACGCAGGAACCTGCCTTGGGATTCTAACCACAGATGGGATCATTCTGGCTGCAGAGAAGAAAAATACAAATGTCCTTCTGGATGACGAAAATTTTTTCTCTGATAAAATCTACAAGTTGTACGAGTAAGTCAAGAATAAAACAATGGAATTGCAACTAAATCGATATTTAGCCTGCAATATGGATTTTATTTTATTTTATCTCTTTCCAGTGATATGGCTTGCAGTGTCGCCGGTATAACCTCGGATGCCAACGTCCTTACTGGAGAACTGCGTTTAATTGCTCAGCGTTACTTGCTCCAGTACGGTGAACCAATGCCCTGTGAACAATTGGTGGCTTGGCTTTGTGATATCAAGCAGGCGTACACCCAATTTGGAGGTACGTCTATACTTTAGTACGACATATTTGAGGCAGTGATTTTAATTTCTTTTTTTTCCATTGTCTCAGGCAAACGACCTTTTGGAGTCTCCATCTTGTACGCCGGATGGGACAAGCATTATGGGTTTCAGCTGTATCAATCAGACCCCAGTGGTAATTATGGGGGTTGGAAAGCGACTTGTATTGGAAGCAACAGTAATGTAAGTGACGTTGGCTTATGAATATTGTTTTGAAATGCATTGATTAATCACAAAATTCACGTCTTGGGCAGGCTGCAATCTCTATGTTGAAGCAGGATTACAAGGAAGGTATTGTACTTGAGGAAGCCAAGGCCTTGGTTATTAAGATTCTGAGCAAGACCCTTGATACAACCAAACTTAGTCCCGAAAAGCGTAAGTTTGAAATATTTACACTTGCAATTTTTGATAGTTCCATCCTTAGTAGTATGGTTGAATTTTATTTCATTTTGTTCTTACTATGTATTTCTGTTAAATGTTCTAGTTGAGATTGCCACGTTGACTCGGGACAATAACAAAACAAAGATGGGCATTCTTAAACGCCAGGAAGTTCTTGACTTGATCGCCAACCACGACCGTTTAGAAAAAGAAGAGGAGATCAAGAAAAAACGAGAAGCCGAAGCGCGACCATTGAGTTCAACCTAAAAATTTGTACTCTGTAATCTGTAGACTTTACATTTAAGCAAATTTCTATCAACTATCAAATCATACCTTCAGGAGAACAGCTACAATTAAATGGAATTCTTGGTTAAAAGTATTTGATACATAAATAAACTCTTAATTTTGTCAAAATGGTCGTTTGTTCAGCTATATTATTTGAAATCTTCAAAACAATGCATAAAACAGACAAAGCGTAGAATTCCAAGTTTCGCAAATGAAGGTCGATTTGATTTTAGTTCGTTTAATTCCATTTATGGAAGGATGGTTGTTTAGCTAGTTGAAATTCACTGCTGAAATTTGGACTGAAAACGATGAGGATTTTAATTTCTACTAATTTTATTTAATCATTTCTTCCAATTTATATCGCTGCTTAAAGAATGAAAGCGTTTTGTTGAAAATGCGGAGCGGATTAGAAGAAAGTTGAAGGAATGAACCGACATGTAAATGTTGAACGGGTTTTCCTCATTTTGAGTTTGCGCTTGATGCTTTAGAGCTTAGAAAAGCTGTCCAAGCACTTGTGCTCCTAATATGGAAAGCTGTGAAAGATTCCTCTTTTCCCAGCCCAAATGCAGCAAAAGTTGAGTTGAAACTTGTCTCTGGCTTCAGTCAAGTTCGGTTGGTTGGAGTGAGAGAGAAAGTTGTGTGAGAAAAACCAAGAGGCAGAACAAAATAAATTTCCTTCATCTTTAGTTTCAGTTCAATTCCTTGCCCTCACTTCCTTCTTCAATTCCACTGCTGCTGCACACTGCAGTAGTCATTTCCTTCATATTCTTCCGCACTACTTAAACATTTCCGGCACGTTCATCGACTACCAATTCTGCCAATTTCATTGTAAATCGAAATGTAAAATTTGTCGGCTAGACTTGCAAAAATGCAGAACTGCAGCAAATTTGGACAAATTATTACAATTACTCCTATTCAGAAAACAATTACAAAGTTTTAAACTAACTCTGTAAGCTCGTACAAACAAGTAAGTACAATTTTGCCCTAAAAAAGTGCTCTGCTAAAAATTGAATCACATCAACAACTTCGCAAATGAAAAAGCAGTTCACTCAATCAGTGATAACACACATGACCTGTGACCTCCCTTGACCTATGTCTAAACGACTTAACACAGACGTACTCGTCCAATTAATTTACGCGATGACACTATGATCGTAACTCTTCTGTCTCACTCTGAAGTAGCAGCACTCATCAACGCTTCACTCACTCGATCACAACCTGCGAGTACAAATCAGTTTAACCCTAAATGAGTAAGCGATCTGAAGAAAATTGGATAATAATAGGAGCGTGTGCTCTCCTCGAAAAATGTCGTGATTAATCGAAGAAAGTGAGGGAAGAAAAGCAACTGACATCCCATGCAATATCTCACGTAAAGGTGAAAGTGAAAGTTCGGCTTATCGCTTCACTCCACTTCACTTCGCTCTACCGCCATCAAACACAGCAAGACAGCAACGCAACGTAGTCAAAGAAAGTGTTCGCACATAGTTCCCTTACAATACTTTTTATAGCCGAAAAAAGTGTGTACGTCTAAAATCCGAAAACCTGAAAATCTAGTGAGTCGGATGAGTCCAGTGCAGGTGCAAGTACAGTTTTGAAGAGCAACATTAATAATTGTCACTTTATCCTCCGAATCCGCAACGCCTGAGTTTGACTGATACTCTGTGAAATACTCATAATAATTCTTTAATTGAATAATTGCGGAGGTTGGGCGACTGACTGGCTTGCTGGGCCGGGAGTGCATCGATTTTGTGCCACTACTGAAGTTTCTACATCAGCTTTGAAGATGAAATTTAATCTGCTCTTCCTTCTAACAGGTTAGAGAAGCCAATATGAATGCTATGCTATATGAAATGAGTGTCTCTTGAATGTCTTGACAAAAGATTATGAAATGAAAATGCTGACGCTGCTGCTATGATTATGATGTCGGTCGGTATGAGGTTTGAATGGTATTTCATTTCAAAGTGAAAGTTAGGCAAAAACAAAAAGGGCTTTCCCAGCCCAACGTTATCTCCTGTCGTATAATTTATCAAAACATTGCATTGCAGAGACAGACAGTAGAAATCGAAACAGTTACCCGACTCGGCTCGTTAAGGGAAGTGCCAGTAGTTATCTCGTCTTTTGCAAGGTGGGCGGGTAGGGCAATTTTGGGATATTTGGAATTTGGGAGTCCATTAATTTAGAATTGAAAACCAACCCAATGCCATCTTTTCTGTGTCTAACCGATTCTTATAAATAGGTAAACTCTGGACTGGACGAGTTTTTGCAGATATCAAAATTATAGACAACTGTGTGTGTGTGTACTGCTCATGTGTTGACTAAACCTTAATTGCATTGTTCGAAATTCTGTGAATTCTGTCACATGATAATAGGTCGAGGTAATTCCTGTAGCCAACAGCCTAGCCTGCACAATGGAGCCAAGCTAGGATTTCAGCAAGTCCGACTAATTAGCGAACTTTCAACTTAAGTTAAGCCCGAGATGAATTGAATTCACTAGACAACTAAACCAAGTATGCCTGAGGTAGTGCGTAACCATAGAAGAACGAACAAAGCAATTTCACCACAAGTTAGAACATTCAATTTAACTTGGCTTGGCAGGTCGGATTTCTGAGCAACAAAATAAAAGGAAAAAAGTCGAGTCTTAAAATCTCTTTCTGGCTTCACAAAACTAAATGAAATTGGGGTATAGATTTAATTGCATTTGAGCATGGATGCACATACGCCAGAAAAATAGGATAGGATTGTGGAGACTGAACCAAGAAATTTTTGTGGTACGCTCAGATAGTCGCGGTTAAGCCGAGAACCGCTTGTAATTGATTATATCAATAAACTTAACTTGGTAGACTTTCCCTTCGAAGAAAATTATTTCAGGGTATTATAAAGAGGGAGGACAAAAACTCTGACTTTGGTTCAACCCGTTCGACGACACTTTGAAAGTGAAAGCTATTTACGATTTTTGCAAAATCAAATCTCAGACATGAACAATTTTGTCATGAATTGATTGCAATTTACCAAAAAAACGGTTTGCAAGCAAGATTCGAAGCTACAATTATTATTATTCCGATTCAAATAATAAATCACAAAGATGCTTATTGACAGGCCGCCGTGATGATTTGGCCGTAGGGAACGGCAGTTGAAAGAGTAAATCTGAGAGATCAATTCCGCTAATAATTTCACAAAGAGCCTTATCATTTGACGCACGTCAATGGGATGCTTTAGTAGTAAGTAAGGCTACGATCACGCCTCAAGCCTCGTAATAAAACTCTGCTTTGGTTCACTGCTGTGAAATAGGATTCGTAAAATTCGTTACCCACCAATGAGTAAACCACTAACCCTCTGCCCGAAAGATCAATAGTACTTCATTTCCGCCAAGTCCTACGTAGTTGTGGTTCAAATATATCTTGAACAAGCGAAGGCGAATCCAATCCACCAAGCCCTCCGGCAATAATGAAAAAGCACATTCGAGTTGGGAAGTCCCGTATTTGGTTTTCATGATTCGGTTCACCTTAGAATACAAATACAGTGTACATATGCCCGGAACCACAAAAACATTCGGTTTTGCTTTTATACTTTCTACAGTTGGGCTTGGCGGCCGCCCGCCCGTCTTCCTTGTTTGATTTAGGAATCCCAAACCACCACCCACGACTGCCAAAGCTTTGTCAATTTTTTGCAAAGAAACGGTTCAAATTTTAAAGGGTTTCAAAGTAGCTCCGCTCCAAACTGCTGAGGTTGTGCCATATAAAACTACAGCCTTAGACTGAGGTCTTCCTCCTATCCGTACCAACCTCGTGTGCACTTACGTTAGTTGATCTAATGCTCTTTCAAAAATGTCTGCTATCCTTTGAAAAGCAAGAAAGATGGGCTTTTTTATATGCATTGAGCATTTCGACCAAGTAAATAAGTTCAAAACTACGTTTTAAGTTTATTGAATTGGACAGTTGAACCCAAGCCAGAGTTCCACTTGAATCTAACTTACATCTTGAAAACGCTGATACAATATTGCAACTAGAGTGAAAAGTTTAGCTGGAGAAATTCAATTCTCTGCAAATTCGAGCTGCACTGAATAAAATAAGAGAAGATGGTTGGTTTTGATGCATCAAGGAGAAAAAGTAAGCTGATTTTATCCCCCGCTGAGTTCATTCCCCCCAAATGCAAACACAAAACCAATTAAACCTGTTTTTGCGGAACTAATCAAAGGACCTAAGCAAACATATTTAGTTTTCAGCCCAGCCATCCCAAAAGTAACAACTAGCATTTTCTCTTGTATCAAATCAACACTTTCTACCTTGCAGGAAGGAAAATTCTTCCCTATCTTGCAGTGCGCTGCACACTATAAAAAGAATGGTCCAACCAAATTATGCAACCAAAGATCGGTGAAAAGTGCAGAGTCTGTATTCCCGGGTTATATGGGTCAGGAAGGAAAGTAAAAACGTAACTGCATGATAAAGGAGGTTGGGACCTAGGCCTGACTATGTGAAAATGTATGCTCAGGGAGCCCATTTCATCAACAAATCTCTGCTCCTGCCAAAAAAAACATTTGGAAAGAAAACCCATGACTAAAAAGTTCTTGCTGTGCTCTTTCCCCTGCTTTCTCCTCTCGCTCTCTCTCTCACTCCCTTTCTCTCAGAAACATGCATAACATTCTTTCTTATTTTTGAAACTTAAGTGCTGCTTTATTTTGTGTTTCTTCCTTTTCCGATTTTCTTTCACGGTGTTTTCACTGGTTACTAGTATGTATTCACAAGACACTGGCACAGCAGTATGCCACCACCATTCCTTATTTTCCTTTCGTTTTTAGTAGACACAGGAAAGAGCGAGTGAAGAGAATTGCCAAAGGACAACCTTGCGGCCAAGTAGCACTACGTTAGAATAAAATATGGGTCAAACCCTGTGGTCAGACCTGAACTCCTACCCGAATAATCTTTTTCGCACCACTTCTTTCTAGAATAAATCTTTCCCCCTTTCTTCCTTTCCTGCTGTGTTTGTTCAGAAAACAGTAGGTCACAAAATTGAATTCAGATTGTGCTTTCTCCAGTCCTTTCTCCGAAGCACAATCAAGACAGCTGGGGCCGACGGCCGAAGAGCTTCTCAAAATTCAGCAGCTAAATCTCACCCAATGTTTCTTCTCCAAAAACAATGTAAATGCAGACTTACACCCATAAACCAATGTAAACACCAACTTCTTGTAACGCAACCCCAATTGCGTATCATAGGTCAAAAAGACGATCTTCTGAGCAATGATTCGTGAATCATGAGACGAAAATTATTTTTTTCGTAAGAGGTCAATGATTTTTTGTACAAAGTGCGTGAATTGCTCGCAAATTGTTCAGTAAAATTTGAACTGCAACTCAAATTGTTGGACGAGACTGAAGAAATGTAACGGGTTAATGAAACGACTACTTTCTCTTCCTCCAATATTTCATTGGGTTAACCTGGATCTATGAGCTAAGCTAAAGCTGGGTGAAGAGAATTGTTGCGAGTGTCAGTTCTAATCCAAAGTCAGCTCTCACGCTCACATTGCAGTATTTATGACCCTGATTCACTCCAGAAGGTCTACCAAATAAATTTTCCTTGGGAGAGGAATTCCTATAGTAGTCTAAGTCTAACGACGCTGGATAACGAATAAGATCTTTAACTACGTACGAGAACTGAAAGTGTGTGTGTGTGTATGTGTTGCGGAAATACTTCTTTTGAGACCGTATTTTTATTTGACGGGTTGAGCCATAAAAACCTCCTATTCTAAATTCAAGGAAGGTTGGACGGTTTAAAATAATGGGGTTTTCTCAGTTTAGAAATATTGCGACTAAGAATCCTGACAGTTGAGGAGGATCGAAATGGTTCAGTGAATCTCAGGTAAAGTGGTTTAATACTAATCCCAGCCAAGGCACAAAGGTAAAAGAAATGGAAGGCAAGGCACCGTTTTCTTTAAAAAGTTAGCATTTTATTAAAGTTTCGTGTCATCCGCTTCAACATCCCTCCCGTCATAGTATTTTTTTAAGATGTTAACTCACAATTTGTACTAAACTCTGGAAAACTGGAAGTCTTCTATCTAGAATTCTGTAAATCATAGCAGGCACTTGAAATATAATTCATTTCTCCAACACTAGACCTCAGACAACTCCAGCAACCACCTTCTTTTGCGAACCGAACTTTTGCTCCAGCCAGCCTACAATTTATGCTATCATCCTTTAAACAGTAGCTTAGCCCTAAAGTGCAACGAAGGTATAAAAAGTTGAATTACAGTGGCTTACCTAAGTAACATGAATAAATGGCTATTTCAACTCAACCCAACAGCCCAACACTAACGGAAAAATCCTTTCGTTCAAGAAGAAGAAAAAAAATCCGCAACGGAAATGAAAGAAACCTGAGCGAGGAGAAAGTTTCCCTTCACTTCACTAGTTTCCAACTTCCAAACCAAATCCGAAAGAGAAAACTGCGCACTCAGTACATTTCAGTCGTCCGTCTGACAACAAAACTGAACTAAAGCTTAACTGTTCTGTAGTCAGCCAAACCGAACGCAATCACTTCCCTTTGTTACCACAATATTATGATGTCCTACTTTCCAAGTCCAAGTCTTTCATCCAAAATTAGGTTTCAAAACAAACATTTGTGTTTAAGATTATTAACTGTGAAAGTCCAGTAACGTCAACAAGTCGAGTAAGCTCAGAGTTTGGAAAGCAAAAGCAATATGAATGTAGCACGTGCATACTTTTGTTAGGCTTGAGCTGGGAAGGCTGGGATGCCGAAAATTCGGAGCAGGTAAAATAAATCACGTCCAACGGCCAAATAAATATTTTTGTTCCTTGGATTACATTCTTAAGTTGGGTTCGTCCGAGTTTCAGCCGGGCCGGGAGCGGGAGGGTCGTTCCCTATTTTTGTGTACAGAAAATACTTTTTCTTTCTGAAACTTTTACGATTGTTTAATGTTTAAAGTAGGAGCGCAGTAAAAAGAAGACCATTAATTATGTTTGGTGAAAGCAAGGCAAGGGTGGGTACTGGGTTAGATAGATTAAGGTTAGGCTGTTATGTGATGTCTGAGTCTAGACTGCTCTCTCTGCTCTCTAAGGGCGTATCATATGAACATAATATAATTTTTTTGTTCCAGTGCTTTCTGCCAACTCAGCTGAAGAGGATGAAGAATTTGATTTCTCGGCTTACAGCCCTCCAGGTCCATTTTTTGATAAAGAATTTTCAAGAAATGTGACTGCTCTTGTAGGAAAGACTGCGTCATTGTCATGCCGAGTTGGAAATGCTGGCAATCGAACAGTGAGTTATGACTTTGTCAGATTTTGGTTTAACTCAGATTACACAGCAAGCAGATGATGCGATGGGTTGGAGGACGAAAATGCTGAGGCTGCAATTATTGTACACCAACCAAACATGTCGTCTTTTGGTTTAAATTTCCAATTTCTGTAATAGATTTCCTGGGTGAGACATCGTGACATCCATTTGCTGACAGTGGGTCGGGACACTTATACAAGTGATCAACGATTTCAAGCCGTTCACAAACCTCACACGGAGGAATGGACTTTGCAAATTAGATATCCGCAGGTAATTCAACACTTTTTTTTGACAAGTTTGGAAACTTTCAGAGCTATGCAGTATACGCCTCAGGGATAATGAGGGATAATGCGGGCAATCAGTATTTCTCGGAAATTAAAATTTGCCCAATCTCAATTTGTCAGAGACGCCAGACAATTACGTTCTACGTAGAAAACTGAAATCTGAATTTCTGAAATTGCTCCCAGAAAGCCGTGTTCCCCTTATTTTGCCGTAATCCCGAAACTTAAGTTTGAAATACTAAACCCTGACAATAATCCTCAGAGCTCGGTCTATTAAAATATTTCTAAAGTTTTTAATTTTTCACACTGCACTGTTGGAGCTTTGGGAATATGTCAAATAAATTGAAAGCTGTGCAAGAAATTATGCAAATAAATATGATGGTAAAAGTACTATGAAAAAAGTTTGTTTTTCATTTCCACCTCTAGGGTATACTTGATATTTTTGTTGCGTGAAAATGAAATTATTCAAAGCAGGTATTATCCGGACAGGCGCTTTCCCTTTTGCGGAAAGTGAAGTGTGCTTTGTGTGGCTTAAATGGAGAAGCCTTATGTCGAAGTACATTAATTCAATTCAATTCACCCCGTGGAACCGCCGCTTCACTTACTTACGGCAAATGCTACACGTACACCACTGGCTGGCACTATTCGGTAGTCGAGTCGAGGTTCATTTCCATACCCACGTCCATCTTGGGACTCATAGTAATCTACTGTGAATGTGTTAATGCCGACTCAAAATGTTTGCGGTTAGAACAGCTGGGAAGTAGTTTCTCAGTGCTAGAATTTGTCTAGAGAGAAGAGACAGCCAGCCGACTTTCTAACAAGACTCTCTCAATTACCTTTCTCTGATAAACACAAGGCGAGATTGAACTTTTCTCATTCACACCCACACAGCACTTCACCTCCAGCACTGCAATTGCAAGATATGCAAAATTCGCTCTTGGAATTTGTAAAAAGATGTCAATCGTAATCATCTCAGCCGCCTTTGCTTTTGCTGGAGAAAGTTTTGGTTGTCACAAATAAACAACATGTGGCACATGGAAAACCAACTAAAAACAAAAACACTTTGAGTTTGAGAGTCATAATTTTAAAAGTCGACTGCCGGCTGGTGCCTAGAATTAGTAGTTTCCTTAAATTGACAAAGATATCCCGCAAATTACTTTGTCAGACGTATGAAAGAAATTAAAAAATAGGTCAGCCATATAAACGACTTTTTTATTAGAGTAACTTTTTTGCTAGAATTAGGGACGACGGCATTCTTTGTAGAACTATGGTAGCGTACACACTATGTAAGCGCAGTCGTGCATGCAGCATTTCTTCCTTCTCACGTAAAACATGACCTCATCATCATCAGACTCCGAGAAAGAGCTCGAGTCGAGTCCATTGGGAAAAAACTAATGTTACGCACACACGCACCAACTTTTAGTCCTTAGTTGGCTTTCTGGGTCTTTTTAACGATCAGTCTAGTTCAAATTCAATGTAACCTCGACCTAGTAAACTAAACTCGCTTAATAAGATATAAGGTTTTTGTCTTGAACCGAGTGGTTTATTTTTTTTTGCTATAAAATAAATTTAATGCTCAACCATTCGTTTAATTTTACAGGAACGTGATAGTGGGATTTATGAGTGCCAAATTAGTACGACACCACCAATTGGACATTTTGTTCATTTAATTGTCGTCGGTAAGTCGAGATTTCGTTTGTCTATTTTAGCGATTAGGCAAAAATCCTCCAAGCGCGGTTGGCTAATTGAAGCAGCAAAAAGGCTGGCTGGGATGGGATGGGGCTTCGCTATAAGTGACCTGGAGTTCGTTCGTTTGTTGATGGCCGACCAAGCGACTAACTGGTTGACCAAACAGGCCAGGCTGGCCAACATTGTGCTCCAGATCACGAGCCGAGCCTGCCTGTACCACAAGTTAATTATTATAATAGTCACATCACTGCTTGATTAACAATGGACTCTGAAAGCACCCATGCGGTGGCTATTACATTCGGAAAAGGCTCATAAACTCTAACTAGGTGTAATGGTCTTCCGGCCAAGCCAAGGTTCAAGTTAAAATGTGGTAGTCTGAGCAGTGGAAATGGCCGTTTTCTAATTTGGTGTGAATATTTAATCGCCACTATTATTTCAACACCACTTTTCATTGCTAGGCAATCCTGACCTGAAGAACAACATTTAACTTGAATAGGCTTTTGTGCTTATCTGGTGAGCTTGATAGTAGTACAGATCGAATATTTACTGGAGTGACATTAAAGTCACATTTCAGTGGTTTGAAGCGGCTAGCCGAATTCCATCAGGACGTTTTGTCAGATTTACCACCAAACGGTTCAACCAGGGTTGCGAATCGGAATTGGAATTCGAAAATAATCGTAATTTTAATTGGAATCCGAAATTATGGAATCGGAATCGGAGAGAATCGGAATTCGAATTCCTGAGAATTAGAATTCGAATTTAAAAATAATCGGAATCGGAATTACAATTTTAGAATTCCAATTCCAACTTTTTTATTCCTTGTTATGTAAATGGGAGACATATTCCTTCCCAAATACGAAAAAAACACCAAAGGCTGTTTGAGATTCGACCAATTTTGAACAAATCGAACTAAAACAAAGAAATTTAATGGAGTTTTTAGAAATAGAGTTAGAAAAGTAGTATAATCGGAATAGGAATTCGAAAATGGAATTTGAAGTAGTCGGAATTCAAAATCTGAATTTGTAAATAATCGGAATTGGAATTAGAATTTGGAATCGGAAAATTGGAAAAGAATCGGAATCCGAATTCAAAAGAATTAGCATTAATAATTAGAAGGGGAAATCAGATTCGCAGCCCTGGATTCAACTACCCTGGGTTTAACCATGGGTACTTCCTTGTGTTGACATAGCGTTGCAAGTGTAACGCACAGAATTTTAACTAAATTTAACAACTTATTCAATCTACTCAACGTTATTTGACAAGTTAATTTATTGTTTGTGCGATTGGCTCTGTACTGCATTCTTGTCGTCCAGAAATAAGTGCTTCCCTTTGAAATGAATTCCATCGAAGCCCTTGATCATGGAATGCCGGGCCGACGATGCGCTCTTCCGGGTCGGGTATTGGGTAATGAAAGATGAAGTCAACAAATTCCATAAAAAACATGTGCGAATCCCAATTTCTTTTGTACAGCAATAAAGAACGTGACAAGAAAATATTTCATGGGCTTGGTCCATCCTTTCCTTGGCTCTTGGACGAACATCAAAAGCTTTGCGATTATGTTAGTCATGCATACCTATTTTTGTGACACATATGCCGCGAACCATTGGCCCGTGACATTGCTGGACTCTTGCGATTTTCAACTTGACTAGGTTTAGTTTCAATAAATATTGCATGGAGGATTATATTGGGCCAGGACATAGCAAAGCAGGGTAGAAAGGCAAATCCTCGTGTGTTTCGAAGAGCTATTATGGCTCCGTCGTCGGGTCCAATTCGGAAAAATGGAGACTCACGAATTTCGCATTTACTAACTGGCAAACTCACCAAATCGGAACCATTTAATAAATACAGACTTTCCGTTCTGTTCAGTTTTTTAAGCAAGTAAATTTTTGCATCGTTTTCGCAGTTAAAGAAAGTAAAATCTAACTTTTTGCTGTTGAATGAATTTATTTCAGAACCAAACACAACAATCATGGGGGCTCCTGAGATGTACATAAATCGTGGAAGCACAATAAATCTAACATGTATTGTAGAGCATAGCCCAGAACCTCCTTCAAATATCATGTGGACCCACAACAATCAGGTACTGAGACATGCTGCATTTGGTTCGTCTGGCAACTTTGCTGCTGCACAAAATCCAAATACACTTGTGCATGTGCAATAAGTTTACATTTACGTGAAAGCTTAATGAACTAAAAGAGCAAAACTATAAACTTACATTCGTTGCACGCACAACCCATTTATTCCTTTGTTAGCATTTACTCAATTGGCCGTAAACAAGTGCTCAAAATAACATTCATGAGTGCAACTCTTCAAGAGCAGCCAAGGAACGAACTATTTCAACTTTCTCCTTGCTTTCACTCTGCTTTCACTCTGCACGTAATCCTAATAATCATGCAAACGAACTTGAACGTTACAATTTGAATTTGCTGATTTCCAAAATGTCTCGTGGACTTCTTTGAAGTTCTGTTTGACGTTCTGTGATAACAACAAAATCGAAAACAATCTTGTTCGGTCTTAAAATATTTTGATGCAGGTTGCCAATTCTTTTCGAAAAAGTCATTAACTTAGACTCCACCATATTTCCTTCGTTTGGCATCGTATTTCCTGTCTCAATCTTATCGAATTTCAAAAATCATTCTCCGTAATTACATTTAGTTCGGCTGGCAGTCTATTCTTTGCAGAGTACTCTATCAATCTTCAACATCAGAAAACGTGTTTAAAATGCAAATTTTTGGCTGGTTGACAGGAAATAAACTACGATTCGCCCAGAGGAGGTGTTAGCGTCATCACGGAGAAAGGAGACGTCACAGTTAGTTATTTATTGATTCAAAGGGCTCGAAGCGCCGACAGCGGGCGTTATCACTGCAGTCCTTCTAATGCAATTTCTCAAGAAATCAGTGTGCATGTTTTAAATGGTAAGTTTGTCAAGTGTACTGACATTTTTAACTTCCCAAATTCAACCACCACTAGGGTGATGGTTGACTGTTAAAGATAACCTATCAGTCACTCGAGTTCTTCCAATGTTTCGCAACAATGAAAATGTAGTAAATAATATGCTCGTTTATTCCGTTTATAGGTGAGCTTCCTGCAGCAATGCAACACGGGGGACAATTAAAACTTGAATACCCTCTCAATTTATTTCTATTAAGTTTTCTTGCTATGGTTCTGGGCGTATGAGCAAACAAAGTACGTTTGAAAGTGTTTCTTCCCAAGAGGCAAAAAAGAGCCACCAATCGCCGTCTTCTGCAGTACTTGACCGACTTTACTTCCAAAATACTCTTAACGAAGCCCTAAGCATTTTATATACAATGGATCTAACTAATGGTCACTTCTACCGTTTAAGTGGAGCCAGAGCCAAGGTGAGGTTTTGAACCTAAACCACGTTTGCTCTTCATTAAATGACTATGTATGTGGCTCCTGGATTTCGCGAAAAAGTGTTTTCGTACAAAAGAAAAGAAGTCTCACAACGACGTGACCGACAACACACTACACAGTTGCTTTATTACTGACGTTACGTACGTACAGAGGAGTCAGTGTGTGTGGTGTTGAGTGAAAGTCTGGCAGGTCTTACATGAAGAAATTGGAGGGGAAAGTGTAACTAAACTGGGAAAGGAAATGGATAAGAGCCTTGACGACTGACTTGATGGTCAGTGCCAAAAAACATTTTCCCAAAGGACGACAATAAAGATAAACGGCAAAAATCTTATCCATACATTCAGAAAGTTATATGGGACTAAGAACGAACGTGTGCTTCTCACAGAGTATCACTTTCTCCTTTGTTGCTGCTGCTTTTCTTTTTTAAAAATGTGCAAGCCTGCAATGTGTATTGTGGGTCTTTGGACAATACTCACTTCCGAGTAGTCCGTTACTGGGGTGGGGGCAGAGTAATTCAATTCTTAAGAAAATCGGGTCTCCGAGTACCCCTAAAGTGCAAACTGCGGTCAGTCGTAAAGGTAATCAACAGAAGAAAATTTCAATTCACGGCCTGTGACCACTACTTGATGCTCCCATTTACGCCACAGCCACATATAAAATTCAGACGCCTTCACATACTCAAGAAACCGGAGGCGTTCTCCTTGCTATTGTGACACAATTTCAACGTCCACAAAAAAAAACTTTGGCTCCAGGAAACTATTCATACCTACTATTTACAGTGATTCAAAAGTTTGTGAATAAAAATTGCTACAATGCGACATACGTTGTGCTCGTACATATAACTTGCCAAATATTAAGAGGAAGCAATGCAATGTGCATAAAATTATATTCCTACTGGTTGAGGGTCAAGTTATTACAGTAATCTACAAACATAAGGTGTGCTCTTTAAGTTAAGGAAATTATATTTGAATATGAGTGAATTTATTGGAATTGTAATAATTCTAACTTTATGGGTCAACTTTGGTCGAGTTTTGAGTGATATTAATGTGTTGTTGGGGTCTGATTTAATTGTAAATCGGAAATTCAAATGAAAGTTTTGGATTGCAGAGTCAGAGTTAAGAAAAGAAAAGTTTATCCTAGTTCTTATTGATTGTTGGAATGGTGGGTACAAAAAACCAAAACATACATTTTCGAAATTGTGCAATATTTTTTCTCCCTTCTGTTAGCAAATGGGTTTAATAATCAACCACTACTACTTACTACTGATGTCCAATTAGTTAGAAAGAAGCAAGGTCTACAGTACAACAATGTAATAGTGCTAAGTTTGTTATTGCGCTTGGCGTGTATACCCCAATATTAAATACAAGAAACATTTTGTAAGAAAAATTGAAGAAGAAAAAAAACGTACTGTAACGTAACTTTTGCGGGTGTTTGAATTGCAATGGTAAGGGCGGAAGACAACTTCGGTCTAGGCTTTACGGCTAATTGTATTTGCCTGTGCAAAGGAAAGACAACTCCGGTCTAGGTTTTACGGGTAATATACTTGCCTGTGCAAAAGGACGGACAACTCCGGTCCAAGATTTTACGGGTAATATTGTGAGGAGTTTGTGTCAGCTACGGACACGC
>JAQGCM010000338.1:0-28019 GCA_034699705.1 Hymenaphorura dentifera | reverse complement strand
GCTAGTGCCGCCACTTGACTCTGGTTTAAAAAATTGTTAAAAACAAAGCGAATTTGTTTTTATTAAACGCGCGCGGCGATTTCTGCGGGCTTTGGGGCGACAGCGCCATGATTCGCTCTGGTGGCGGATTTTGGAACCCGAATTCCGGGTATTCGTGACAACTTATATATTTTTTTTGCCGAAGTCTCCATCGATGGTTTGGCAAGACGTTGAACAACTTAGAAAACTGAAAATAGATCATGAACTATTCAAAATCGCCGCTACTCATGTGGACGACATGTACTATCTTTTTGATCATTGCGCAATGTTTCCGGGTAATCCCAACCAAAAATTGAGTTCTGAAAATCTTAAGTTCGCTGACTTTCTCACAGGCATATTCGCAGCCTTTGCGAAGAATGGGTAAGGAAAATGGTTCGATCAACTTGTAGTCTCAGCCTCTAGAAATTTGGCGATTAATATCACATTCGAAATCTAGGAACCCAAATGAAGGAGTCAAACGTGGAAACGGCTTTGATGCATGGGAGCCGGTCGGATCCGGATTTTCCGGATCAGTCAATTACTACAATTTGACAAATATTCCAGCTCCGATGGGCTCAGATTTTGAAGGAGCAGTAAGGAATAACAATTTGGTCCAGGGTATATTTCAAATGAATTTGACTTTTTAATTAAATATCTCTTTGCTTTCGTAGAGATCAAAATTTTGGGCGAACATCATTCAAAGCTTGGATCAACAAAAAAGGACTTCTGATGAATTGTGATCCAATAGACGTCAAAAGCTTTATCTAATTTCTAGGAATTCTCGACTGCATTCAAAATAACATTTTATCAACTATTCATGTTCTAGTCCCGAAATCCTGGAACGAAAGTAAAATCATTTCACAAAATGTGTGGGTACATGTATATCGGCTGACTGAATTTCTTTGAAATCAAAAGTTTAGTTCTGCAATTCTGCATCAATATTTGGAGCAGTTAACTGAAAACACAAATCTTGAAAAAAGAAGAGAAAAAGGAGAATAGGAAACTTTGATGAGATTCTCACTTGTACTGCTGACATTTCAGATTTGATTCTTACCAACAAGTTCAAATATTATTGCGAAGGGGCTTACAAGTACGGGTGGTGGTGGTAAACTACTGTCGAGTGAATTTGCTATAGAGCTATAGACGGGATGACATATAAGTTCTGAGAACTTCTATCTTCTTGTTCTTGTTCTGCAAGAGCCCTTAAGGGCTCTTGCAGAAGAAGAGAAGGCTCTGTCTTGGTCTAGGTTTGAAAGAGGACGGATCCAGAGAAAAATTGATCCCGGGAAATTTACAATAGTTAAGTTGAAAAAGTGTGAGTTTGGCTTGTGCACTAGCGAGTGCCTGGAAAGATGATTAACAAAAAGGAAAATTAAATATCATCTTGCTTGTGAGGAATAAAGAAGTCTGAGGAAGAATAACAGCAAGAATTGTAAGTGTCTCTTTGGTTCAGTTATTTGGAAAGTGGGATAGTGCCGGGTTGACTGTCAATCCGAAGGTAGCGGGCTCTTTGTCGGGTAACGTAGTACCCGGGCGAAAAGTCTTGTTACACTACCATTAAGAAGAATCCAAATCATTGAACCTCCAACTTTGTCAAGAAATTAAATTTGAACATTGTGTCAAAATTCTACTTATCTAATTCTTCAAATGTAATGTGAGCTAGCTTTTAGTCAAATTGTAATTGGTTGCCGATCAATCCAAAATACACTAACTAACCTATTGGTATTCAACTAGTACATACTAGTTTTGACTTAAGGAACATTTAATTTTTCAGATCAAACAAATTAGAGATAAGAATTCTTTATCACGGCATTTCCATAAATGAAGTCATATTAAAAACAGGTTTGTTTCCTGTAATCGGTAATGTAGAGATCCGTACTTTTGCTAAAGCAGCTTTAGTAAAGCTACCATCAAATACAATGTTATATCTATTATCCCATCGCATGAGTGAGTGCATTACACTTCTTATTTCCAGTTTGTCGGTAAAGTCGTCGAGTCGTCATCTGACCGCCGGCTGAGTCAACGAAATTAATTTTGTCTTCAAGGTGCTGCTGCCAGACATCAGTAACACACGACACACACACGGCTTCAGAGTTAAATTAATGCCACACATTGATGCAATGCTCAATGGGACTTTCGTTTTCAAAAAGGAAAGATAGACGAACGATTGCAATAAACAACGGCAAAAATGAAGGCTGTAATTTTGTATTTCGTGCAGTGTTGACTGTTTCATTCTTAACGTTCTTTTTTGGAAGTTCGGAGGCAAATCGCACTATTTTGCAAACAAAACAAAACAAACTAATTGGAACTAAAGACATCAGCTCTACAGCACATTGTCCTCTTGCCCTTCTAAACCTTAATCTGGCAGAATGAAGGTCAGGCTTGTTTGTTAGCTATTGCTGGCATACGATTTGACTCGTCTTGGATTTTAAATGCTGAACCATCTGCAGTATAAAAAAGCTTGTAAGAAGCTTGAGATTAACTCGACAATCACAAGATTTAAATGCATGTCAGTTGCATTTCTAGTATTTCTAGTTCCTAAGGACGAGATGAGAATATGTAATATAAAAAATTTCCAGCACTTACTAACAAGATAAAATCCGTCAGTCAGTCAGAAAGTGGCCGGCCACAGCCACGGAGACTACTACTCTTAGTTGAATTAAAGTTAAATTAGTAGTTTTACACTCAAACTGAGAATATTTTTTCCAACTATTTGCAGCCGTGATTGACAATGAAATCTTTAATTTCGACGCGTGCATTGTTAGCAATTTGCTTTCTTGCATTGTCCACTGTTGTATTTTCTGAAAGCTCAGAAGACAATCGTGTGACTTTACAAATATCGAAACAAACCAAATTAGTAGGAACTGAAGACATCACCTCTGAGCACAATGGGCGAATTTACTACTCTTTCCTTGGAATCCCTTACGCAGAGCCACCCGTCGACCAAAATCGGTGGACCGTAAGCCATTTAAAAATTTGCTATAACTTTTTATTGGCAAATTGCAACTAATTTGACAAACCATTTCTACTATTCTCCAGGAATCCAAATTGTTGGAATTGTCAAAACCAGAATATGACGCCAGGCAATTTGGCGAAATTTGTGTCCAGTGGACTCTGGAGAAAGAACCTAAATTGATTGGCGGTGAAGATTGTCTATTTGTTAACGTTTTCACGACTAATCTACAAAAATCGGGAACGGAATTGACTCAAAAGAAGAAATTACTTACTGTAATGGTTTACATTCATGGCGGTGGATTTATAATTGGAGCCAGCAACGTTGTAGGACCAAAATTTATGCTCAGGCACGACGTGATTCTGGTCACGCTTAACTATCGGCTAGGGGTTTTAGGATATCTTAGCACGGGAAACAAAAACTTGCCAGGGAATTATGGGTCATTGGATCAAATCACTGCTTTGGACTGGGTCCAGAAATACATTCATCATTTTGGTGGAGACCCTGACAGCGTAACAATTTTTGGACATTCGGCAGGTGGAGCTTCCGTCCACCTCCTCACAATGTCACCCAGAGCACTCGGTAACTTTACGACACCCTAGTTGTTGTTTCGTATTAAGTTATCAGTACTGAATCAAAATTTTGCTTGTAGGAAAATATCATAAAGCTATCGTTCAATCTGGAACCGCATTGTCACCTTGGACAGCCACAAGTCCAGAAAAGACCAAGATTAACGCTAAAACTTTTGTCAACCTTGTAAGTTGTCCCCAGAAGATTTCTGACCCTGAGCTCATCAATTGTCTGAAGAACAAATCAACTGAGGAGTTATTGAAAGCGCAGAGATCTAGGATTGATTTTTGGGTTTCACCTGTGATGGTCAACGTAGTCGTGGACCGAGAGTCTCGTGGTTCAGCAGCATTCCTTCCAGATTTTCCGAACAATATAATGGATAAGGGTCTTTACCATCCAACGGCAATTATGGCAGGTATTGTAGAACACGAAGGGTTGATGATATACGCAGCTCTTCAGTTAGCTTCTGATAAAAGATTTGGTGACGACGAATATTTCTTGAATGTCGTCATTCCAAGAATCGTCAAAGGCATTTTGCCATATGGATACGAGAGCGAGGTTCCAAGAGTCATCGAGTTGGTCCTTAGAGAATATTTCCCAGAGAAGGTTCTGGTTGGAGAGAAAGATAGAATTGCACGTGTCACTCAGGTAGTTGAGAATGGATTAAGCGAATTCAATTTTAGCCGCGTTACAGAATTGAATATCTGGACGTTTGTCTGAACTTTAGATATACAGCGACTTTGGATTCAACAGTGGAAATCGAGATATGCTTCAGAAATATGGGGCTAAAAGTGTCAATCAGGTGTATTCCTACGTATTCACTTATCGAGGACTGAAATCTCCATCGATGATTTGGCAAGACGTCGAGCAAATTAGAAAAATGGGAATAGACCATGAACTGTTCAATACGGCCGCTACTCATGTGGATGACATGCACTATCTTTTTGATCATTGCGCAATGTTTCCGGGTGATCCAAACCAAACATTTACTTCAGAACATCTTAAGTTCGCTGACTATATCACTGGCATATGGGCTGCTTTCGCGAAGGATGGGTAAGGAAAGACTTTACAACTTGAAGTCTCTGAAAATTTGGCGATTAATTCCATTTTCGAAATCTAGGAACCCAAATGAAGGAATCAAGCGTGGAAATGGTTTTGATGCATGGGAACCAGTCGGATCCGGATCAGTCAATTACTACAACTTGACAAATGTTCCAGCTCCGATGGGCTCGGATTTTGAAGAAGCAGTAAGGAATCACAATTTGCCCTTGTACTGCCCTGAAGGGCGTATTTGAAATTTGAACTTGTTAATTATATATTTTTTGGTTTCGTAGCGATCAAAATTTTGGACCAACATCATACAAAGTTTGGATCAACAAAAGAGGACTTCGGACGAATTGTGATCCAATGATAAATAGCAAATCTCGATTACATTCAAAAATACTATCAATCTATGTGTTTGAATTCATGTTTAAGTACTGAAATCTTAGACTGAAAGTAAAAAATTTCACTACAAAATCTGCGACTACGAGTATAAGGCTGACTAAATTGATTTGAGCTCAAAAGTTTCGTTCTGCAATTCAGCTCAAATATTTAGAAAATTTAACTCAAACACAATTTTTTTTCAGTTAGCGTTATACTTGAGAATGAATTCTATATGCTTAGCAACGAAAGCTCATATGCTTTTGACTTTGCTGCCAGGACACTGAAGAACCTGTCTGTTATTTGTCAAACCAATCAAAATTTAAATTAAGATATTTTCAAAATTAATTGCTTTGCATGCAAGTTCTGCATATTTTTAGCAAAATTTTGTGCCAAACTTAAGTTCGATAGGGTGTTCCTGTTAAAAAAAATTTCAGCTTGTACACTGCATTGTGTTTCGTGTACACTCAAATGGAGGGAGAAGTTGAGTCACCTTTTCGGAATCTCCCCTGGGCGGTATTTACAACAATGAAATTCAACAATACCAATACCACAAGTACCATTTCCATGCTTATTATCCTAAAATGGTTCAATAAATTCACTAGTTGCTCAATTGCATATTCGACAACTTGGAGCTGGAAGACTTGAAAAGTGCTCGGTTCGTTTGTGTGCGTTGGCGTCGAGCTCTCGACGACGACGATGATGAAGATCCGAGATTCAGTTTTGGAGCCAAGATTTGCAACGATGACCAAGTCAAGTACCTTTTGGAAACACTCCGCACTATGTACAAAGCTACGTTTAGGAATATCAAGAAACCTCTACCACCAATGTCAGATTTGGTCAATGAGTTTCCACCCATTAGGCACGTCAAAATTAGACAAGGAATTTCGGCACCAAATTTAGTGTCTATTCTCAAATATGCTTGTGCGGAAGCTTTGAGCATCGACATTGGCCTCTATGCTTTCGAACGTATTGGGGCTCATGAGATCGTCCAAATTACTTCGGAGGCCGACTGGATTAATCTTCGCCTTGTGAAATTAAATGTAAAATTACTACTACTTTATAGAGTCCAAAATTATAGGAATTCTGAAATTTGGCATTCTAAAATTTTGCAGGTCAAGGTCGAAAGTTACTACAATCGCGGTAAAAGACACGCGGCAGCAGTTGAATATTTCCTAAAACTTGCAAATATTTCAAAGCTTGCCGACATGTACCTCGAGTACGAGGATTACGGGATGACATCCAGGAGCGTTGGTCTGTTCCAAGAACTGCATGGATTTATTGCTCGCCATTCTAAAACATTAGGCGGCATGCATCTTTTTATCCTGGGTAAACCAATCCAACTTGGGCCTAAGGCCGAGCATCTTGCGAAATTCGATATGAATGTCTCAGCTGATGTCCATGAGACAATTGCTAAGAACATGGAGCTCTTGTCTTGCAATGTGACGGTCGTTCTTGAACCGCAAATGAATTTGGGTTAGTGTAATTTTCTTTACAAAAAAAATGACAATTAGTTTGTACTTTGTACTGATCCAGAATATTTTTTTTCCAACACAGTCTTGCCTTGCTTCTTCAATTCGGACAAAATTTCGACGCTCAGCTGGGATTGGAATTTTCCTGGCTATCTAGAAGAACTTGAGCAAACGATTGCTAGAAATACTCATTCCCTGGTATACTTGGACATTGGCAGTTTCCACATGTCTCGTGTTTTCAATTTGAATTGGATTCGAAATTGTACGACGTTGGAAATTCTCCGAGTTGGTTACATGAAATTATACAACCCATCATTAGAAATCTACCTTCCTGGCCTCAAGCAGTTGGAGCTTACAATGATTGATCCTACTAAGCTCAAACCTTGGAGCAAATTGATCGATTTCATAGCAAAAAGTTTCCCGAACCTTGAGATGACCAAATTCACAACGTTAAGTCATTTCTTGGACGTTGCTCAAATTATACAAATCCTCAAGATGCCGTGCTTTCGAGCCCTTTGCTTCGAGTGTGAGACCGACCCACGCCAAAAAGATATTTTGGAGCTGTGTAAGCGTACTCCTGGAATCAAGTACGAGGTTTACCACAATGAAATATTAGTCAACTTGAGAATCAAGATAATTATTTGGGCAATTTGATTTAATTGGAGGACAATTTGCTACAAAATTCTTAGACAGATAATGAAATGAATGTCAATGATTATGAAATAAATTCCAAAGCACTGAAGTGAAATATCTGTTTGTTCGGCAATTACATACAATGATTTGGATTTAAGAAAGACTCTGATTGGCTGACATCAAATGCTTGGATTTTTTCGTTTTGTTCACCTTCTGGCGGATATTATCTAAAAATTGGACCATTGTTACAATAATCATTCATTTACAATTTTACAATCATCTTCAATGCTACATGAGAACACAATTTTTTTTTCAAAATTGGAGATGAAACTAAACTGGAAAACCAGCGGAGAAAATTCCGTGAAAATGACCATTGTTTGGTGTTGGCATGGCATTTTAGGTATTTTAGAAATATTCGCATACAATCCATAATTTTAAAAAATTGAATCGAATCGAAGATTTGTTCGAAATCTTCGATTCGATTCGATTGTAAACCAGCCAGGTGCCAAACTTGAAAAGTAAAAATCCTGGCATTTTATTGTTTGGCGAGGTATACGAGCAATAATATCAAAAAAACTAGTTAATCAATTGAAGTCCTACATTAAATTCCAACAATGATTGACGAAGAGGCAGAGCCAATATTGTCTTCTCCCATTGCGAATTTACCAGTCGAAGTAAAACCGCTATAAAAAATTCAGTCCAAATATTTTTGGCTAGATAACACGACAAATTTAATGCTTGCTTTGTTCTGAAACTACAGATTCTTCAGAAGATTTTCAAACTTTTGAAATTTGTTGAAAAGCGCAACTCACGTTTGGTTTGTCATTGGTGGCGTCAAATTCTCGACGACCCTTATGATGAAAACTACGTGTTCAAAGCTGACATTCGAACCAATGACGTTTTGAAATATTTGGTGTCCTCACACCGAATCATCAACTTTCTCACCCTTGCAAACATTACTGCAAAATTACCAAAAGATCTCCCTATTATTGAAAACGTTATACTCGAGGCCAACAATTCTGGCAAGAATGTGATCAGACTTTTGAAATATGGGTCTGACTTTGTCAAATATCTTAAGATTCACATGTTTGCTCTTGAAGATTTTGGATTTCGTGATATTCTGAACTTCACGACCAAAGTCCAATGGAACAGTCTTCGATATCTGGAAATTATGGTAAATATTCAATTTTTCAACTATTGGTTGCGTAATTTGCAGAATTTGATCATTGGTAAAATCAATTGTTTCATTCTCAGGTGAGAGTAAAGAGAGTTTCAAGCATCGGTATAAAACATGCGGCTGCTGTGTCAAAGTTTTTAAAGGTTGCAAAACTGCCAGCTCTAGTGGAATTGTGGTGGACTTTTGTCGATAACGATATTGGCGGTGAAGTTGCGTCTAGGAAGATATTGGTTAATCTGCACAATTTTATCGAACGCCACGCTGCTCAAATAAAATCACTTCAGCTGAATATAAAGGGAGCTGCAAATTTTGCAAGTACTGAAGTTGGAGAGTATGAGGCGGCCGTTGCCAAATCTGTACAAGAATCTTTGGCGAAAAATTTGAAGCTGGATTTCTTGATTGTATCAATTCAATATAATCCCCTGGGTTAGCTACAGGACACGCTCGATTTTCAAAAATTATCTTTGATTAAATTTTAAATAATTTTGACTCTAAAATTTAAAGTGCTCCCGTGCTTGTTGGAGTCAACCACGTTGACCACGCTACTCTGGGATTGGCAAAATAAAGGCTCCTTGCTCTACAAGATGTTGGTGGCCAATCAGCACTCAATTGAGGTTTTGGAAGTCTCTAGCTCTTGTTTCGCATACTTTCATTTGAGTTGGCTTCAAAACTTGTCAAAATTGACATCAATTTCTATTGGATATTTTGAAAATGACACGCAAATTTCGTTCCCAACTGTGAAAAATGTGGAGATAATAACAAGGAGAACCAGCATTCAGCCTCCACCAAATGTGCTTCATGAAATTGCTCATAGTTTTCCAAATCTGGTGTCCCTCTGGATCCGTTCTCCACGGTTTTCTAATCATCCTCTCGACCTTGAGGGCTTACTGGGTCTGCCATTCCTTGACGAATTTGTGTATTGGTCATGGACCAATGCTCATCATTATGCAATCTGTGAATTATGTGATTCCTCAAATTTTACGGTTTCAACTAAGAAAATGCTTTGTGCTTGGGACGATTGGGACAATAAGACCCGTGGGACAAGGGGATGGCGAACTAGGATCAGAAAGATGGAATAAATAATCGACTGAATTTTAGCGTTCGCTGAGTGGTGAAATTTCATCAAAAACTGAAGCTGAGTTGCCCAATTTGGGGTTTTAAATAAATTTGACTGAAAATATACCAAAAAATTTGTGAAATTTGCTCGTTGGTTGTTTCGATATTTACTTGCCGTGCGCTTTTGCGAATAAAAATTAATTTAAAAATGACAAATTCTAGCCGGACTAGATCCGGATCCGAGAATGTTTAGTTGTCGTGGCAATAAATAAATATTTATTGATCTGGCGAGTCAAACAAAAATTCTGAATTTTTAAAACTACATAACCTTTTCTGTCTCTTTGGAAAATTTGGACTGCATGATTTAGCGCAATTTTATAGTTGTGGCTGTGGGTAAAATTTGCGAAATTCAAACTAGCAGATTTAGAAGAATTTGGACAAATAATGTCTGCAGTCGACGGCGAAGTAGACTCTCCCTTTGGGATTTTGCCACCAGAGGTAATTTTTCGCCATTTTTTCAAATGCAAATTTCAATTTGATCAGTTCTCTCTGCCCTCGTTTATGTGTTTCAGCTGGTTGTCAAGTTTTTCAAAAAACTTGATTTGTCAGACAAAAAGATTGCAAGGGTCGTGTGTCATCGCTGGAGTGAAATTTTGGATGACACGACTTTACCAAACTACATTTTCCGGGCAAAAATTGAAAACAATGAAGAGGCCAAGTTCCTAGCCAATTGTCAGAGAGAAATCGAAAGTTTGGAGATCAAAAATGTGACCAAGAAATTTAACTCCAAAGCATTTCCTCGTATTAAAGAAATTATACTCGGAGAAAATATTTCGGGACGGAGTATTCTCACAATTTTGGAGTGTGACCGACAGAATCTGGAGACGTTGGAAATTGACAAACTCTCATTTCAAAATGTTGGTGTGAATGCAAATTTTATTGGTGGGCTCAAGTTTGCACAATTGAATCATTTGAAATTTTGCGTGAGTTTTGCAAATTTACGAATTCTGGCTTTTTAAATTTTTCCAATTCAATTTGACACGCTTAATTAATTAGGTAGAGCAATCGTACAATGCCGATGACCGTTTGTCCGCCATGAAGCACAACTCATCTCTTTGTCGATTTTTTGACTGTGCAAAAATCCCACTCTTGAGCAAATTGGACGTGAATTTGCTTGCTGACAAAATTTGCCCGATGCACAATCATACCAAGAATACCAAATATGACATTCCAATTCAACACGTAATGACGCAATTTTATAATTTCATCGCTCGCCATACGGACACTTTGAAAGGGATGGGATTTCATCTCTGCGCCACAACTGAGGACCCAAGGAATTTCCCAGCGCTCAAAGTGTCGGACAAGACCAAGAAGTTTATTGTGGATAATTTGAAGCTCGAATGTTTCAGCATTCATTTCGAAGACCCGGAATTCAGCATGTTGCAGCGTAAGTCAATTCTGATATTTAGATATTTTGGACTAAAATTTTGCACTGTTCGACTCATTTTTAGCTCAAAAAATTTGACTATTTTGATGTGTTTTTGTTGTCCAGTCCTACCTTGCATCCTGGAACCAAAACATTTGACTACGCTGATCTGGTGCACTGCAATCTCAGCTGAGGATGACGTTTTGGAAAATTTGATCTCCTTGAATGCTGCAACTTTGACCGAGATCAAAATCCTCAACTTTGGATTTGAGCCAATCTTCCTCAAAAACTGTACAGCACTCAAGTCCCTTCTGATTGGTGAGGTTGACGGGGACTTAACCGACTCAATGGTTGACTTACCAACCGTTACATTGTTGGACTTGACTCCGTACGAGTTCAATGAGTTTGACACTTGGGTGGCCGCTTGTTTCAAAAATTTGGAAAAAATTAGACTTTGTACAAGAAATCATGGGTTGAGCTTGGATGCTTTGAAGAAATTGTTAGAGCTGAGCAAATTACAAGAAATTCGCTGCTGCTTTCATCCAGTCGATTTAGTGGGGCCGATTCGAGACCATTGTCTTGCGAATGGATTAGAGTACACTGATACGGAAGAGGAAGATATTTATTTTGTGAGGAGGAACAACTTGCCCCCTGTCGTTCCACAAAATGTGTAGAAAAGCATGAAGAAAAACACGAAAATTAATCGAATTTACGACTCAATGCAAAGGAACGACGAAAAACTCTGTCAAATGTGAATCGAAATGAAACAAAGTTAATAATAAAACCACGTGCAATGTAACTTTTGAAAATTGAGACGACTATTTTTAGTGTAGCAATTTGTTTTTTATTGTGGTGCGGCTGCTGCCCAAATTATTCGAATACGGATACGAATGACCAAAGAGCCAATTAAACAAAAAAATGTTTCCATTTTGAAGTAAGAGCTCTCAACATTTTTGCAGTGCAAGCCAAAGTGCTACTTTGACTTGGTCGTAAAAATCTTACACGACAAAACACAGAAGCCCCTATCGCTGGCCCAGCCCACTCGCTTAGCTTTAATATCTTGCGGTAGGTCTGGCCCGGTCTTGCTTGGTCTCTTGATATCATTTTTGCACATAAACTTTTAGAAATGGCATTGTTCTTTTTTGTTCTCCATATTTTTCAGTATGTACTCAAACTCGTCAACAATAAGTGGTGGAAACTCAAGAGCGAGTTTCTGCTTCCCCCAAATTAGTGCTGTGAGACTTCAAAGACCTGGAAGAAAGTTGGATTCTATTTCCTTGCAATGCAACGTAATGGTTGGCTTGTGATTCTCAAAAGTATCGTAACTGTTAGGACCATGTCATAGGTAGCTGTAGCTGGAGGTGCTTGTCTCACATGCCTGTCTGGCTTTAAGGTATAGAAATTCGGAGGACGGGACGGACGAGTTTCACTTTCACAAGGTATGATGTAGATGTATGCAAAATGAAAGCTTCATCATTCCCAATCCCAAATTCGCATTTCCACGCAAGTACTCTGCCTGGCAAACTTTACCCCTGGTATAAAAGAACTGAGTGGAGACTGGAGAACGAGAAAACCAAACTTCGGGTCGGTCCCATCAGTCAGCACAGCTCAGCACTTGTTGGTTCTTGCAGGCAGTTTCTGCTGCTGCTGTGCTGCTACATGGTTCAATTTTCGTGAAGATATGCTCACCCTCAAAAGATGATGTAATGTAAATTGTAAATGCAGGAGAGAGAGCCATTATAAAATTTTGTGTTTAGTTTTCGACAGGGCCAGGCGATAGGCGAACAAGAACAAGTTTGGCAGTGGCGGTGCTTTCACCAGGTTCGTTTTCACTTTGACTGCCTTCTGCTGCTGCTGCTTTCTCCCTCTCCTCACATTAAATTTATTCTTTCTCTTCCCTCTCTTCTCTCCAGAGCTATTTACATAAGCTTTATCATCAGACAGAACATGCATTGCATTGTGCTCCATGGGTTTTCTTGCCTTGCCTTGTTACGAGAAGAGAACATATTCTGTTCCAGTTTTCTTCCTTCTCGAAGAAATCTAATTTCCGACCAAGACTTTCCGGTTCGCCGTAGCCCATTGCGGTGAAGCTGAAGAATTTTCAAATGTGAGAACCTTAGAAACTTAGAACTGAGAACAAGCATGCAATGCAACGCAACCAAGTTCAGTTCTCAATTTTGATATAAGGTTGGTTCTCGGTTTTCTCTCAGGGTTCCTGGGTGGTAAGAGATATAATATGAATGCAATTTTTGACAGCTTCATTTACATTTAACAAACCATATGCCATGCTGGGTATGGGTATGCTTTCTCCGTGTAAGCTTAAGCAGCGGCGATAGATGGGTTGCAAAAATGTGAACCGATTTTCTCATTTGACGAAGGCATTAGCTCAGCAAGTTAGGAGAAAATGTGACCGTTAGAAATTGGGGTTTTGACAGTTTGGAGAACCCTTTAAATTGATACTGGAAAGAATTTTCTACTTGGCAAAAATTGACTTGATTTTTGACTATCGAGTGACACTTCCTGTAGGATTTCCGATTTCGCATTTAACGTTATTCATGAAATGAATAATCCACAAGAAAAATCTGCAAGATTGAAATTCGCATTCATTTCGCATTCACCCGAGTTAGAATTTAGTCACTCTCATAAGAACTCCAAAAATAGTGTCAAAATGAATGTTTAAAGACGAGTTACCTACGACCAACCAAGCTTCTTGGGAGAAAACCAAGCTGCCAATTTGCATAAATCTAGGGCAGATTTCTCTTACGCACAAAACCAAACTTAAATCCTAAGATGCTGCCGTCTTAATTGACCGACGCACTGAATTTTTATTCAATTTCGGCTGCGGAGAAATTTGTAGCAGTCAGTCATGCCAATAATCAGGTCGCTGAAACGTAATTCGAGGATGGGGTAGGAAGGCAGGGAGGGGCCACTTAGCAGCGGAATTAGCCACAGCTTTTTACTTCTGCTTCACATCTCAAGAGGATAACGCATTTTCTAGAACGAAGTGGCGACTGGCGAGCTGGGTTGAGCTGCCACCACCAGGCGCCAGGCGAGCCGGGTAGGTCGGTTCTGGTGGCGGGCGGGCAGGCGGCTGTTAGGTCTTCCTGGAAATGGAGTAATGTAATTAATTCGGATGCCCTGAAATGAACGTTAATTAGCACTTGAGTGTCATTAAGGGGAGTTTATGAACGTCGGATCGATGGGAAATTGATCCTTAGGTTGGCTAATGTCAAAATGAAGTAAAAGTAAGTCCAAGTTGGAGCTTCTTTTCTATGCCGGGTTTTCTATTTCAGGAAACAGGAAGAGGAAGGAAAATGAGAACAATTACAAACGAATAGCGGATATTTGGTTCTTCGCCCAGGGACTACTACTGTAGTTTTGGCACTGAAAACATGGTCAGGTCAGGGCAGAGGTTGAGACTGAAGAGTGCAAAAACAAAGCCATTGTCATTCCCATTAATGTTCCATTTCATTTCTTCGTTCCGTCCGACGAGAACTCAGCAGCATGCAGTGTCTTAGAATGAATCCATGCATTAAAACGGGCAAATTCAGAGGCTAAAAATACACAAGAACTTTCCTAGTTAAATATTTACATTACATGTACATGCTTTTGTATTTTGCAAATGCGAAAGTGCTTTTTGTAGTCGGCCGACACCCGGCATATGCGAAAGCTCTACATGCATACATTTGAAACTTTGTTTGGACTTGGACTTTTGCAAAACTTATAGTGCCAGTAAAATGATACTACTCTGTAGCCGTAGCTTGTCTGAAATTGATGAGCTTGTTTGGCACTTTGGCAGTGCAGTGGCAGAGAGCAGAACAGATTGCAGTTTCTGCATGTGAATTTTCATTCCACTACTAAGGATCGTGAGAAATTTGATCTTTGATAACTGCGTGCCTACTCCGACTCTCCGGCTGCCGAGGTTGCGATGCGACTTGCTATTTCTCCTAAGATCCAACTTGTGCAAAAAAAAGTTTGGCGCAAAAGGTCTCCCCACAGTGCACAGAAAGAAACAATTTAATTTCCGATGACGAAGTTTGCGAAAGCCTGCCGTACAGAATCATGAGCAAGCTAATGGTTTGCTCGTTTGCTTTGAATTTAATTAAGAGGTTTTTGAATAGCGTAAAAACTCAAATAGAGGCCGGGTTCGAATATAAGTTGACACTTTCTCCATGTCCTTGTCCGTAATGGGGAAAGTTGGGGTTGCTGACTGAATAGTGACCCGGGCCACTAATTGAGTTTTTAGGGCAGGACATGTCAGGACAGAGAGAAATCGTAATTTTTACGCCGATTCGAACCTCAAGACTTTTTAAAAAAGCGAGTAAAGCATTTCTTTATTAATTTTAGATTTCAATCATAAAAATCACGATTCTTTTAGAAAATTAGAACGTGAGCCTGCAACTGCATTGCACCAATCCACTCCACAACCAATTTTTAAGCACTTAAAAGTTTTGAAGTTGCTCACAATTGAGACCAATTAGCGGGACAAACTTTACGGGTCACGTAATCGACGCTTTTCAGAAGTCGTCCACAAAGAGTGTTGGTCTGGTCCAGTGATAAGGAGCGCTCGCTCGCTGGGCTCGGTCGGAGCTGCAAAATCGAAGCAAGAAAAGGAAAAGAAAGTCCGGAAAGCCTCAAAACCTGGAGAAATTTGAGGTGAAAGTTTTTACACCGCTACCCGCACCCACCCTGCCATGCTAGCCATACAATAAAGAACGAAATGAAATGAGCCGAAATGAACTCAACTCAACTGAAAAGGAATAAACTTTTGCCATGATAATTTGCAACGGAAAGCCTCCACTTCCTGCTAGTCCCGTCCAAATGGATTTTTAATTAATTGCAGTTTTTAATTACCAAATTCTCACTTCTAAAAAGAGGAAGGACTTTTCAGTTCTCAACTGGAGACTGGAGTCTTACAGCGCCACGTGGCCATGCCATGAGCTTCTATTATTCTCCAGCAGCTTCCGCAATTCAATTCCAATAAATTGCATTTTATTTCCAGAGCATCATACGTTGGTTGGCCTGCCTGCCTTGCCTTGCATGATAAAATTATAAAACTGTCATGTCATGCTGTCCCGATGCGATGCGATGCCATGTCATGTCATGTGCCATACGTAAGATCCCAGGAGCGATGCAATTTTGGGCAATCAAAGTAAATGGCCAGCATGGAGCTGCTCGTCGACTTCGTCGTCGTTCTCGTCCCCTCCATTCTTATGTAAATCGGGCAGTCTCTGAAGATGACATTGACTATTACCCGCATACTTTCTTCATTCCTTCTCAATTTCGACTCTCAACAAGTCCACGGCTTGGGAGAAGAAGCAGTGGAGAGATATGCGGCTAAGGGGTCACATGGGGTCAATTGGATTTTCCCAAGGAGTCATAACCATTCTGGGATTCTTTTCTTATGTACGTCTCTCAAAGGCAATAATAATATAAGAAAAAGTATGTAGTAGTCACGGTTGTTAATGCACACATGCCCGGGTAGGCTGCAATTGCTGGGGAATGCGATGCGTTGAGTTGGCCGAACTAATAGGACAAAATACGAACGAAATACGCGACGCAATATTTATTTTCTTTTCCGCCTTGCCTTTTGTCACCCGAGAATTCATGGACTGGACCGACCCGGAAATGCCGTGCGAAAGGTGAGGATCCTAGCTGAATCCTGGCTGAGGCTGGGTTTGGGTTGACAAGAAAAACCGAGGAAACCGAGAAACGGAAAAATACAGAGAAAGGAAGGAAATGTGTGGACGTAAATAGACGCTAAAGACAATCCGTTTTTGATAGGTCAATTTCTCTGCCCCCACACCCTGATTTACGGTGCTATAAATCAGTATCTCCCAATGCCACTGCACTGCAGGCTTAACAGAGTCCTGGGTAACAGCAGAGTAGAGTGGAATGTACGGGTAGACAAATAATTCGAGAGGATCAATGCCCGGCTTGCCCTTCCCTCATATTTTAGAAGATCAGGTGGACATTTGGTTCATACTTGCGTTGCAAGGCTAGGCTGGCTGGAATTTTAGACACTAAATCAATGGCTCCATTACTTGGAATAGAAGCAGGTTTGTTGACAAATACTGCGATAAATTTTTTTGCATTGTATTCAAAAGATGGCAAAATAGAGTGCAAACCTTTTGCGAAATTATTGCACACAGAAGTGCCGGAGCCGGAATCAATTGCAATATTTTCTATTGCACAGCCTGCACTAGCAGCAAGAATGAAAGTATAATTAAATCACCCGGACCCGGCTGTGGAAGTGCAGATGCGGGTGTTTTTTTTTGCAACAGTCTTGAGTTATGGCGTCATGAAGTCACATAAACTCAAGCAGTTGGTGATAACTGAAAGATAAGAATCGGCATGCAATGCAATGCAATTCGGTTCAGTCGGTTCCGCATTGGGAAATTCCTTCGCAGTCGTCTCTCCAGAGCAGAGCAGAGTATTGGGAATGAGAATAGAATTCGCGTCCAGGAAATGCGAGAAATGATGACATTTATCGCTTTCACATATGCTGCCGTGCAAACTTAGGACACACTTATTTCGACTTCGAACTATTTGCAAAAAAAAGTGTTATGTCTTCACATCTCCATTGTGAACGACTCGACTCTTCTTCCTTCCATTCTATTCATTCGTGCAATTATTGGCTAACTACATTTTTACACTCTCGGCCATAAATTATCGAACCTGAACGTTTGCTGTGCAGATTTTAGCATGCATTGACAGCATAAACAGATGAACAAATGCGTGCAACAATTCGAAACTTTAAACTTGTGATTCTGGATTGAAAGGTACTCACCTGAATAGGAATAATTTTGCAGAATTCGCTGCAATAATTTGAGTTTTAATCTTCAATTTTAGTGAACAGAATTTGGATGCATTACGTAAGAGTCAATTTTATGTGCCTTTTGGGTGCAATCACAAATGTCAATTTGCGTTGTTGAATATGTTTTTGACAAGAAGCTCAGGGTGAAACAGGTTTATTAAGTAACACAACAACATCTCACGTTGTCTTTTTTGTAGATTGCATTAAATATTTTCTTTGATTCAATCTCAACAAGGTTTGGGTTCTTTCCAAAAACCAACAATCTGGACAGACTGGAATCGGGCTGGATTCCAACATTGAATTAAACGCAATCCACCAAGGCTGTAAATTTTTTCTGCCTCGTGCAGTCTTGAGACTTCTTCGACATAAAGAGCTCATCCCAATTTGGATTTCTATTGAAAAAACAAATAAATATTTTCAACCCAAGCAATTAATCGGGTAGGATAATCAAAAATCACACTTAATTTTACTACTCTGGTCCACCCCGCCGTGATATCTGGACGGCAAATAAGCATAATCATGTCATGACTTTCCACATGATATTGTAGACACAATTCTGACTTTGGGCAAAAGAATCTGTAATTAACAAGCGTGTCGAGTCAACAACAATAACGAGTTTAAATTTCTACATATGAACGAGGAATTTCGTACTATATTACAGACCAGACCATTAACCGTGACCGTGACCTTATAATCCTGTTTTGCCTTATTAAAATACTTCAAGGTGACTGGCGGTGGGAAAGCAACCTCGTGCTGATTCTAATTTTAATGTTAAACCTGGATTGTCCATGTGATCAATTGAGTGAACCTGAAACTCTAAACATGCCTCTTTGTAAGATTAATGTTGAAGATGAATATGCATTAGCCCAGGTTGTAAAACCTGGAGCCTGGTACTGCTGGTACACGCGACTTGTACTTGCAATTAAACTTAACCAGGGCCAAGTCAGTTTAATGATTTAGTAAACTTAAAATATACATTAGTCAAGAATAATATTATTACGTAAATGGCACAAAAATTACCAGTTTTGCCAGTCGCATTTGCATCGGTCAACATGTACTGGATAAATGGTGCTGGAGCATCAGATTTTCCACACAGTTGTCCATCCAGTTCCTCGGACCAGAGATCTTCATTTTGCTAGATTTTAGATAGAACTATTAGAATGAAGTTTCTTATCTTCTTTGCCCTAGCTGCTGGTAATTAATAAAAAATTTAAAAGTTTGCGTAATCAGTATTACATGATTCAAAAAGAAATATTGTAAAGTTCACGCACATTTTGAAAACTTGAACAAACAATTTTTTTGTACGATATAATCTTCTCTTCTTGTATTTCAGTCGTTACAGCTCAGCAATACTCTGATCAAGAGTTCGAAATCCAGTACAGACCTCCTCAGGGACGGGCCGACGCCGGCAGATATCGTCAACCTCAACAGCAACAACAATCCAGACAATATTCGGCTTACCCCCAAAATATTCCAGTAGGCTATTCCGCCGAACCTCATCAACAAAATGGGCGTAAGTGTGTGAGAGTACATTTTTATTGTGTCTAAACGTTTGAGCATTGCCTAACCCCCAAACTAATTAGTTTACGAATTATTGTTGTCCTTCTATTTTTCTAAGCTCTTACAATGTATTGTTAATTTTTCAGACGGCAATGGACAGGCCAGACAGATTCCTTACAACAACAACCACCAGCAACAATCTGGCGGACCGTACGTCCCAAATGAGCTCTCAGAAGAATTCCAACCCAAACCATCCCAAAGATTCACTGACGCTTCTGAAGTTGAAAAGCCACACACGTACCCTTTGACCCCACCTGCTCTTAGATACAAAATCGGACTCATCGCTGACTTGGGTGAAGAGTCAAAAACAAAGAATGGAACATTCAAGTCTCACCTTCGTGAAGGGCATTTGATTGTCAGCAAATTGAGCAGTGACAAGAAAACTGAAGATAGCCCAAGCCATAACGTAAGTCAGGGCTTTATACTTTGGGTGTCAAACACTAAATTTTGTTAAATGTTATTTTGATTTATTTCGTATTTAGATCACGGTTGAATTCAAGGAGGACATGGATGTCCAGTGTTTCGAATCAGGCTTAAACGACAAAGGCGAAGGCATGCGCATGTCTACCTTGAACGTTTTCCATGGAAAACTTTACGCTTGTGATGATTGGGCTGGCATTGTTTACGAACTCGTCACAAATACCACGACCGGCAACATTACCGCTAATCCATGGGTTCTTCTATCAAACAATGGAGGAAAGGACAGAGCAAGTAAGTTGAAAACTCCAGTGTTCGGCTTTGTGTCGAAGACACAAATTTTGTAACATTACAATTTTTTTTTAAATAAAGCTTTCAAGTGCGAATGGGCCACCGTCAAGGATGACCATTTGTGGGTTGGAAGCTTAGGAGTTCCATTGGACAAACAGGGTAAAGAAAATCCAGGAAAATTGTCGATCCGAAAAATCTCACGGGAAGGATCAGTCACGATCGTCGATTGGTCAGAAACTTACGAGAAACTCTCAAAGGCTGCTGAAGTAGAGTGGAAGACCGGTATGCAAATTTGACTAGCTAAAAGTTTCTATTTTTATTCAATTTGAATACAGGTTTCTGAATTTGGTCTTACGATACAGGATTTGTCAGACACGAGGCCGCAGCTTGGAGCCCATTGCTCCAAAAGTGGGTCTTCACACCAAGACGCGTCAGCAAAACAAAGTTCGACAAAGCCACAACTGACAAGACCGGAAGCAATCTTGCGCTTTGGGCCGATGACCATTTCGACAAAATCGAGGTTTGAAATTCAGCAGACCAAATATTTTTTGATGTTGAAAAATTGCACAGCACCTTAAATTCTCGACTCTTTTTGTTTACAGGCAAAGAAATTGGGAGAAGTTGTCCCAGCCAGTGGATTCGTGAGTGTCAAATTCATTCCAGGCTCACAAGATCAACTTATTCTGGTTTTGAAGGCTTCAGGCGAAGGCAAACAAGCTTTCAGCGAACTTGCCGTGTATGATTTGGAAGGAAACGAGATAATGAAACCAACAAAGGTCGCGTCTGGATTTTATGCCGGCGTTGAATTTTTGTAAATCACAACTAAATCTGATTCTTAGTTGAAAAATTATTTTGATTGGATTTTTGAACACAACACTGCAATTTATATAAAATTCTGTGTAAATTAAAATCAAGACATTACACGAAAGCGAGCTAACTGTCTCTTTATTCGCAGCATTCGTGCAGTTTTTCACACTTTTGTAGTCAGTTTGTACTGGCGTACACGGTTAAGTACTCACAAAAAGTGACGAAATTTAACAAATTCTCCTACTAAACTGCAAGGCCCGTTCATCTGGTTAGTCGTTGTCAGAGGTCGGCGTCATACGGATGCCGGATGACCAAAACTCCGGAGTTGGATGACGGATGACCACTAAAATGGTCGGATGCTGGATGCCGGATGACGGATGACTGGTTAGAATGTAGGATGCTGGATGATTGGATGTCGGATGACTGGATAGCGGGTAGGATGCCGGATGACTGGATGCCGGATGATTTGTTAGAAGGGTGGATGCCGGCTGACTGGAGGTCGGATGACTTGTTAGAAGGGTGACAGTAATGCCTTTTCGCAGGCTACTTTCGGGCGTTCCGCGCTTGTGTGCAAAGGGGGAGGGACGGAAACATAGCGCAAGAACACATAAAACGCAGTATTCATGTTGAACTAGTTATTTTGGGCGACGCATGAACGGAGAACGAACGACCAATGAGAAAGTTGGATGACTGGACGACGGATGACCAATACGAATGCTGGATGCCGGATGATCGGATGACGGAAGACCAGTATGAAGGTTGGACGACCGGATGACTGGATGGCGGATGACCAATATGACGGTCAGATGACCGGATGACTGGATGACGGATGACCAAAATGAAGTTTGGATGCCGGATGATCGGATGACGGATGACTATTCAAATGCCGATCTCTGCACGGGACGTTGCCGTAGGACGTAACCGCCTACCACCACCGCTTTGCTTCTACCCTTTCCAAAATACAAAATGCATTCTGAAAATTAGTATCCTCATACTATGCTGTGTAGTTCTTTGGAGTCAGTAAACATATTTTGACTTCAACACCAACTGAACTCACTGAACTGTCAGCAGTCCAACTTCTTTAACTTTTTCAGACTTGGGACAGATGACAGACACTTACACAAACAATTACACTTCAAATTACGCAATTACTACGTAGTACTTGTATAGTACTTTCTTAGAGAGTCAAGCTCTTGATTCTGTAGGTAAGAGTACTTTCGTAATATTGACGAAAGAATTGTAATTAATTGCAAGAGGGAGGTGCGTCGTTCGTGTAATTGTAATTATTTTTACCTTCAAAGCAGTTTGTTTGTGATTATTGTTCATTACAATAATTAATTACATTTCAAATGTAATTGTTACAAAATGTGCTGGGTTTAATTTGACTAGTATTACGTATTCGTATTAGCAGGAATCCGAGACAAAATATAACCCCAAGAATTCAAGCGTGTGTAAGTGAGGATTAAGAAAGAATAGTACCGGAATTGGAAACGTCAGCACACTCAGCAGTGAGCACCCTCAGCAGTGTTGTTACCGTTTCCAGTTGTCACCTTGTCACTTTTTTCAATATTTTACTTGCCTTTCAAGAAGTCTTTCTTGATTAGTGGGTGCTGTTGGCTGTTGGCTGTTGGTCAGTCGCGTGCAGCGTGGTCGGTCAGTTCTCTTGATCTGATTCTGATTGAAAATTTTTAAACTAAATTCTCACTTTGGCACCGGCACGGCATGCGGGACCCCGAGACTTTCAAGAAACACTCAATGCGAGAGATGCTGGCGGGCGAGGGAATTATTCGTTTAAAAATTACACAATGAGTTCCGTCCGACTTTCCAGGTTCCAAAGCTCCAACTGAGCAGACAGCAGACCTAAACAAAAACACGTTTAATTTCACTTTTGCAGTTTGCACTTTCTCGTCCTTAGCGTTTTCCGCATGGCTTGTCTTGACCTCTGACCTCTTCACGTGAAATTTGGCAAGTACCAAAAAGCACTGGCAGCTGGGCAGGAGAATTGTTTGCGTCAAATATTTCAGTTTTTCCCATCCACTAGAGCGATCGTCGTTGGTCGTTCTTGATCCTATCTCGCTCCCATTTCATTTACACGGTTGACACGACACGTGAGCGGTAACGTTTCAATCGAACAAACTGAAAAATGACTGACAAGGGATTTCACTACAGGCATTCCGAAGGAATCACTGACATTCACGTTTGGACTGGAGGAGAAGATGGAAGGTAAGGTGTATAAAGTGGAAGACTATGTTTTCACAATTTCTACATAGATTAAACAGATCTAGAAGCATAGACCGCGTACCACCGACCACCACGATCAGTAACATTGTCAAGAACCTAGATTTCAAAGATTAAAAATTCTGATCGTTTTATAGCAAGCTGGTCACTTGTGGAAGTGACGGAGACGTTCGAGTCTACAACAGTTTTGATGATGACGAGCCTGTAACTTTCTCCGCCTCAGACTCATGCCTAGGAATGGCTTGGTTTGAGAATAAAATTGTTGTTGGGACTGAGAACAATACATTGGAAATGTACGAGCTTCCTAAAGGAAAAAATCTGGGCGTGAAGACAAAATTTACAGCCGCCGTCAATCATGTCGATGTCTCAAAAGACGGCAAATGGCTTGTCGGGGGATCAGGGTAACATTGCACAAGTTTAGCATAAATACGGCACATACAGACGTACTATATTCTGAAGCCTGGTTTAATTAGTTGTTTTGGACTATTTGGTTTCAGGGATATGACTATTAAAATAATCTCGCTGGAGGATACGTCGAGCCTTCCTAGAAAAATCGATGCACATTCCGCACCCGTCTTGTCTGTCGCGATTGATCCTCAAGGAACTTATGTCGCTTCTTCAGGATGTGATGGGAAAGTTTGCGTTTGGTTTCTCCTTGAATCCTCCACTCGACTTGCCAAACGATGGGATAATGTTTTTGACTCTTCGAACGATATCACTTTGGGCAATACACTTTGTCGATTGTCGTGGACTCCAGATGGGCAATTTCTGGCAGTTCCGCAAAAGGATAAGACTGTTACATTGCATTCAAGAGACGGTTGGGAGCCGAGTCGGAGCTACAAGAGCAAAGATTTGACTAAGGTATGTCTGGAAGGTTCGGATTCTTTTTCTGAACTTTGAAAATATATGGAATTCGCAATATTTAGTGTGTGTTTGTGATTAATCTGTAACACTTTTATTCAGATGGTTTCCGCCCTTAAATTCTCACCTTGTGGAACCTACCTAGGGGCTGGTGGCACCGACGGGGCGATTGTTATCTGGAATGCCCTGACGGCTGACCCAATTCTTGAACTCCCAGCAACCAATGAGAAGGGAATCACAGGGATTGCATTTGGTCAAGGCGATACGGACAAGCATGTTTACTTTACGAATGAGAAAGGCCAACTTGGACATGTAGAGGATTTCGCTGCATCAAGTTCAAAGAAACAGGCAGATAATTACGCTGATGTTTTTGATGATGGCATGGATGACCTATTTGACGACGTTGATGCTGACAATGAGAATGAAATCTCAATTTCTAAGATAAAGGCTCAGGCTGGATACTTAGAGGATGAATACGTGGGCGTCGACAAGGCGACTAAAGAACTCGGGCTAACCATGAATGGGAAAGATAAAGATTTGGATGACGATGTATCGAGTGTGATGAGTCTGGACTCCAAGAAGGGAACGTCAAAGGAGGCACAATTCTCGAAGACTCAGGTTAACCCCTTCACTGATCCGCAGGAGCCATTCCAGCCAGCCTCTACCCCGATTCGCCTAGAACATCGGTTTATGGTAAAACACGAAAACCAATTGGAAAATATTTAAATCAGACCACAGATCAGAATCAGAACTAATTGTGTCGTTCTTTGAACAGGTTTGGAACAACATTGGGATAATTCGGAGCTACTCAACCGAAGATGACGAAGCAATTGATATCGAATTCCATGACGTTTCAGTCCACAACTCCATTCATCTTCGAAATCAATTTGATTTTATTTTTGGGACAATGTCGAGCCAAGTAATTGCACTTGCTTGTGAAAAAGCGGACGGACATCCGAGGTGAGAGAAATGGATTACATTATACGGATTAGCAGTAGATTAGCGGTTATAATGTTGATTTATGTTACAAATTGCAGCAAACTGTTTTGCCTCAACTTTGCATCCTGGGATTCGAGCAAAGAGTGGACAGTGGACATGCCGATGGACGAAGAAATTTCAGGTGTTGCAGTGGGAAAAGGTTGGATCGCTGTATCCACTTCATTGAACCGTCTTCGATTTTTTAGCATAGGCGGTTGTCAAAAGTTTATGTATGACCTGCCGGGGCAAGTCGTGGCCATGATGGGCCACGAAAATCTTATTTTTGTGACCTACCACAGCGGAATTGGTGAGGAAAAAACTTTTATAAGCTTGCCGATTTAGCTATTCGATAACGAGGATCACATTTAGAAGCTTTCTGAATTTTTAGAATTCTGTTTTTTTATGTATCTTTAGGTATCAATGGAAATCAATCCATCGCCTATTCCCTATTTCAAATGAAGGATTGCAAGCTCCAAGCGTTGAAGACTGACCTTCCGCTACCTCTGTCTTCCAAGTCCACTCTATCATGGCTCGGATTTTCGGACGAAGGAACCCCAATGTTTTCGGACTCAAAAGAAGTGTTCAGAATTTTGAATGGTGAACTTTGGACACCGTATTGTTGTATGAAAGAACTGCTGAGTGGACTGAGCGACCATTTTTGGGTAGTCGGGGCTAGTGAAACTGCACAGCACATTCGAGCTATTAAATGCAAAGGTTCCAAATATCCTCCAACCCTTCCACGTCCAGTGCTCATGGTGTTGGACGCCAAAGTAAGTTTACAAAATTACTATAAACTGTATTTATTGCAATTCTAATCGCAGGAAGTCATTTTTTACTGGATTTAACTCGCACTTTTAACTTTAACAGATTCCAATATGTGAACTCGACACGGAAAAGAGCCAACTTGAAGAAAAGATGCTTCGGGCAATGCTTCTCAATTCCATAACCAAAAAAATGGACAAGAAAGGATTTGACGTTGAGGAATTCAAGGAGACTGCTGAAAGAGATATCCGGGAGAGCGTGATGAAATTATTTGTTGCAAGTGCCAAATAAGTCTGGTAGTTCTCACTTAAAGGTATACGGACGACTGGGCTTTAACTTTAATTCTGTGTTTAAAATTTACAGATGGCCAGTAAAGGAGACAGAGATATGCGGGCATCGGAATACGTAGAACTCATGCCGTCCACGCACGCTGTCCGAGTGGCTGTGAAATATGCCAGTCAATTCCATCGTATGGCCCTCGCTGATCACCTCACGAGGATTGGAAGGCAGAAGATGGAGGAAGAAGAATTATCTGACGATGACGTTGACTTTGAAACCCGTCCCAAAACTAATTTTATACGTTACGGAAATTTTGGAAATGTGAGTGCAAATAATTCAGACTATGGCATTGGAGTTGGCGGGTCTCGAACTATGGATCCACTCGCTTTGAGGTCCCACGATTCTAGTGATAATTCGACGCCTGTTCAGGCTGCTAGGACCAGCATATTAGAAGGTAATTCGCGACGCTGAATCAAATCGTAAATCAGAGAGGAAAGTTTTGTTCTTCTGTGAAATATGTTTTGGTGATTTTTTTCTTCTTTAGAAAACCCACTTTTGAAGAAACAGAAGGACGAAATTCGAGCAATACTGACACCGGCTGCAGTTAAAGGCAATCCATTTAGGAGGGACGTACCAAAGAAACCTGATGAAGATTCTCAGAGCCAGGAAATTAACGGAGATGGGGGGAAAGGATTGGCATTTATTGATGCCTGGAAGAAGCCTCCAGAAAAGTCATCCGTGATTGAGTTCAACCCAAAGCATCCGCAGAGCAAACGAAGCAAGAAGTCCGCGGCTGACAAAGAGAAGGCGCTTGCGGCCCCCGCTGCTGCCGCTAAGGGCAAGAAGGTTTGCATAATTTTCAAAATAATTAAGTAATTGGCAATTAGCATAGTTTAAGTTTTACTACTCTTACTCTTAAATCGAAATTTTAAAATGCAGAAACAACCCACTCTCTTTGACATGGGAGGCAAGATGAAGAAAAGCAACGCCAACATTGAAAATCCTTTCAGTCCTTCCTCTGAAGCAAATGAAAATAGTTGCAGTGCGATTGCTGACGTAGAGAATTCTGAACCTATTTCTGCGGATGCCGAGGAGTTTAGTGAAAACGATGAAACCCAGGTAAGATACTACCACTACCGTTCAATTCGTTTGGATTTGTCGAGGTAATTTTCACACAATAATTCATTAGACAAAATTCTATCATTTTTCAGTGTCCTCTACCTTCACACGAAAAGAAACGGAAACGAAGTGATGCTGAAGATGATGTAGGTCTTGAAGACAACGAGAAAAGTGAGAATGGCAATATTGACATAGCAGACCCGAGTGAAAAGAAAAAGAGAATTGCCTTAAAGTTGTCAATATTTTCAAAAAAGCAAGAAGACTAGAGCAATTGTATTTTCCATTTTGTTCCTTAAACTGCATGTTTGGTTCTATAAGAATAATAAATTCGATAAGTTTCCGTAAATAATTATTTTATAACTTCATTTCAAATATAGTATGTGAACAGTGAAAAGTTAAATGAAACAGAAAAATGCTTGCACTGGGAAATTAGCCGTCCTCATTCATTGACTCAGGCCCGCTGTCTTCATCCAGCACTTTTCCTTTGATTTTCTTAACGTGGTTGGATTGTGAAGTGGTTTTGGACGCTTTTCCCTTACTGCTTTCCTCCTCGTCACTAACTTCAGTTTCTGAGTCACTGCCTGATTGGTCATCCATCCCTTCCTCAGATTCCTCAGAGTCAGAATCTTCCAACTCGTCCGATGTGAGCAAATCTTCAGACTCAGCTAAGAAAGCTTCGTCATCGTCGTCAACCTCTTCAGCTGGAGCATCTGTGAAGAGTACAATGAATAAATTATTGTTTATGAAATAAACCATTACGGGGCTGCGCGCCCTTCCTGGCCTTAGCGCACACCAGTCCTTAGAAGTGTCAAATGTGCGTGCTTACCATCGTTGTAAACTAGAAGAGCTTCATTGATTGGTTCAGACTTGTGCTGCTTCGCTTCAATATTTCCTTTAATTAATTCAAGTTTTCCCTTCAGTTGGCAAAGTTGGGGGTAAAGGACTTCCCTGCTGTGCAGGAGGGACATGAAAGGACCCAGTAAATCTTCAGCGGCAGGACAACTCATCAGATAAGATGAATGAATTTGAATCACACTTTTCAACCATTTTAGAATTGCGTTATTCCTGCAACAAAAAAAAACAAAAACGTCAAATCGGTTCAAGCCATAGTTGTCCGCACTCCGGAGTGCGGAAGGCTCGGTAGGCCCGTCCAGCCTTCCGCA
>JAQGCM010000337.1:0-28024 GCA_034699705.1 Hymenaphorura dentifera | reverse complement strand
ATAGACTGCCATCGCATTAGAAGTTAACATAATACCATTGACCAAACAACATTTTTATTTTTGGAGTAGTTCATTATGGTCTTGCCAAGCACAAGTATCGCTTTTTTGTTCAATTTGCTCTCGCTTAAGAACGAACACAAGTCATGTCGAATGAAAGCATGGAATGCTAACCTCCAGACTAGACTGACTCCATATTCTTACATAGTCTTTCTCCAACAGGAAACACTGCTTTGGCAGAAATTCAGTGTTTCAATACACAAGTAAACACGAATTTCAAAATTTCAGAATTGCACTTCAAAAAAACATATTGACGAGAAATCCCAATCATTGATTATTACGTCCGTTCATCCGTGAGTCATGTCACAGCTGAATTGAGAAGCGAAATGATCCAGATTCCGTACGAACAGATTCAGTTTCTGTTTCCTAACTGTTACGCAGTGAGGTGAATAGCCGAACGGTTGATCAGTGGACGAACCAAATCGTAATGGTACAGATAGGCAAACATGTAGCCTGCATGTGCCTTTTCCTTAAAAAGATAGATTGATAGACCATCCCAATTATACTTACATAAAGTTTAACCAAAAACACAAACAATTAGAGAAATAATGAACGAGAAACTGCTAACTCGTAGACCTTTTCATTTCATTCAGAATAGTTGCTCCCCTCCCCCTTACATAAATTACCTCAATAAATGGCAAACTGGAAAGTAATCTGCTTGAGCCGGAACTGCCAAGTCCTTGCTTAGCGAATGTAAATCATATTGTTGTAGGTCTGTCTTATAATGTCGTTGGATCCATGATAACCCACTAATACCATTTTTGTATAATGGATGATAAAACTTGAAAAACTACTTGCGAATAATGTCCTTTTGATTTCAGTAAGCCATGAACTCTTACTGAAGAACAGTGAACTCTTCAATTGTAATATTGGTGAAGCTAATGTTAAGAGGGATAAGAATATTTTCCGCTAGCTTGTATTAGGCAGACGAGCTTATCTTGAGTAGGTTTGGCTTAAGGTAATTATTATGTGCAACTTAAATTCAATGTCATGTTACGACGAATCATATGGGATAACGAATCTAGTGAATTATATGCCAATGCGGTTTACCTGAGGAGGTGTTAGTTTTCGAACTACATAATGCATACAGGCGGTAGGTTAGCAATGCAGTGCGTCTTCTCATACATAACATTGCAGATCGTATCATGTAATCCAGACTCACTTACCTTCAAAGACTTTTTATGAGGAAAACGCAACTTCTTGAGCCGAGAGGGCAATGAACTTTTTTGACCCAGTTGTTTTGCTTGAGTGTTGAGATGGTACTGTTACCTAAGAAGAAATCATAAGCTAAACTGTGTGAATCAAAACTGTAGTCAGTCTGAATTGCTCAGTGGCATGCTTTGAAATCAAGTTCAGTGTTATGTATTGAGTGAGGCACACTGAATTAATACGAGATGCAACACTCTGTAACGCAGAGCAGAGAGAGAGGAGCAAGACTATTTTTATATGGAATTGTCTGGAATAATTTTAAAACACTCCTTCAAATTCAGCTATTGATTTCTGCAGAATTATGGAATGACTTCCGGAAATTGACCCACCAAACGTGCTTTTTAGCCTTGAAATTCTTGGAATCCTGGTGATCGACTAGTCTTGAAGAGCTTATGCACACACTGTGAAAGATAATCATGTGTCAATGTAAAAGGGAAATCGATGAAGCAACTTAATTAGTCAACTTGTTTGCAAAGTGCAAGGTCTACGGTTATGGATATGGTTGCATTTAATTAGTCGGAGTGTTTCTGAAAATGAGCTGGTCGAATAAAGAGTTCAGATATTCAGCTGTCTATCTCCCCCAAAACCATTTCGGATAATGTGAATTGCTTTGTTACTATTAAGTATTACGCGGACCCCAAGGTAGCCGGGTCATCGCCCCTTTGAAAACAACAATGCAGTGGCATTCAATATTGACTTCATTGCACCTCGCACGTTTTTGATGTTCCTCTGAGTACCAAATGTTTGCCCCAACCAATGAGTTGAGCAATGTCGCCACCGGGATGTCAAATTCATATCAAGTTTTATCTCGGGGCACGCACTGAGCTCAGGTGAATTTCGTACCCTTCCTGTCCACAACTTTGGTAAAAACAATTTCACGATGGGAGTGAAATAGACTTGACTGTATACAAGTACTTGCATCAAAATAACAAAATCGTAAGACTTAATTAATTCTTAATAATTTTAATTTGTCCGTCCTCGTTTGGTTTCGATTTTTGTTGTCTATTCCTTACTAGTTCATTGAACGCATTAAACCACAAATCACAAATCAGAGCTAGAACAATCGGACATTGTTGAGACACCTGATTTGAATGTCGTCATCTTTTCTGCTATTGTGTAGTAGAAGCTGATATTTGTATACTGTTAATACTGTATGATTCACATTACAATTTCTCAAAACAAAATGTATGCCACCGAATGTTAATCCGAACACTTCCTCTCAGCTCAAATTACTTTTGAGTGACTAATGAATGACACATGCAAAACGCTTCCTAAATAGTGTAAGTATACCGTGACCCTAAATAGCTCAAGAAGTTATTATTTACCATTCATGCCGACAGAAAAACAATTTCCAAAAGTAGTCAGTCATCTGTGTCCAGAATTTGGATTTCGGACAAACTACCGTAACCTTCTACATGACTAATAATAAGCAATTTATCAACTCTACCTGCTGTCGACTCAAGCATTAGCATTTTTTAAATTGGCATCACCCACGCAAGCTTTGCCTTGAACCTTAAGCTTGGGCATGGATTGACGAAAAAGGGCTTGTATTGTTTTGCGGGTAATTAGCAACTAGGAAGCGTTGAAAACTATCATTTCACCAGCACCTGGGGGGATGTTGTTTCATTATTTACAATTTTTTTCAACCTTACTTCAGTTCAGTAAAAGCGGAAAGCAATTGTGCGTGCCTATATTCTATTTCCTTCCATTCCTTCCATTTTTGGGACACGCAAAAAAAGCGAATATTGCTGGGCTCGAATAAATTACGTTTGTTGTTGCACTCTCCCAGTATTTTTATTCCCGCTGCCGAAATCTAATGGAATCAATGTTGTATTGCACAGAGCAGAGTTGCCAGGATCAACGACCACTCGACTCGCATTCTTCAATGGTGGGGCAGGGCATTTAAGTAATACATTTCCATTGTTCCGAAATGCAGATTTGTTGACGAGACGAGTTATTTCCCTTTCAGCGCCCATATTCAACTCTTGTATGCATCAACAATGACAAAATACAATTTTGCCACTAAAACAATGCCATTATTAAAACATTAATAATTGCTGAACCTTTGCTTTTCGAATATGCTGTAACGAGCTAACTTGCAGAAGGGCAATCTTGGCAGCTCAAAAATTTGAATCTGTATTACATAAAGTTCAAGTTCCTCACTTTGAAGGCCGAAATGAATTTTACAAACTGAGGCTTTCCCAACCAAACTCTATTTAAGGAAAATTTAACCACCTTTCGCCATACGTTCGAAATGCTTAGTGAAAACGGACTTTCATCGCTAGGCTAAAATGTTTAAATATGCAAGTCTGGAAAGTTACTGAAACTGTCACCTGAAACAGGACTAATCCTACTCCGGCGTAAACTTTAACGTAAATCCGTGAGAGTATACACGAAATTCTCGCGTTCCGTTTTTTAAATCAATTAATCTTTCTTCGTCCTAATCTGAGAAAATTTTGATTCATTAATTTTGGCCCTCGTTTGAATTTCAACAATTTTGCAACTTATCGCGGTTTGGGACGTACCCCGTGCTTAAATTCTGGCCAGAATTTACAAAATTGTTTTGCGGCAAAGTAAACTTGATACCCATGCCCGATACCCCTTTGATTTATTTGAATTTCAAGTCCTACGAAGGCAGTTAAGTAATTTAATACAATAATCACTGGATAGAAACACTCATAGAATTGCTGCACATTAGATTGAAATGACGATTACGTATTTATTACAACCTTTTGTTGCAATTACAGTGCAAGAATCCATTGTTGTGGAAGTCTCTCACTTTGGTTTTAGGACTGACGATGAGTGAGCAGTTATATGAACACGTTTTAGCTCTGAGCGAATATGAATCTTGTTTTTTTTACATTCGCCGTGCTCAGAACCCGTTATTCAACTTTACTTTAACTTGACTTAGCATAGCACTGGGGATTCGCGAATAATGCGACTAGGCTATAGAATAGAATAATGGCTGTATTTTTTTACATTCTTTTTATTCCTCCCTCTCATTCTTATTTATTTCTGGGGCAAGTTCATCGAACTCTTGCGTGACGGTGCCCCACTTTCATCCACCGTGAAGTTAATTTTCAATGTTAAACTGACAAGAGTGCATCTGCTGCATTGCACTTCATCTTTTCCTTCAACTTTAAGATGATGACTCGGCTTTTACGCCTTTGCACTTTTTTACGAATACCATTTACCAATTGCCATTATCCTTATGGCTCAACATTCGCAGTCGTTTTATCCTGAGAATGTTTAATCGACGGATTGCGTGGTCTTGCTAGATAGGGCCCAGCATTGTGTTCACATTTCCTATTGTTACATTGTTATGTTGGCCAATGAGTCAATTATCGTTCAGTTTTCATCATGACTCACTTTTCAAATAATGTATTTGTAAATGACCAAACCAAAAGTGGTTTTTTAGAACTGAAGATTTTGGATACATTTCAACAGTCAAGGCCAAAATCAGGAAATCATAATAGTCGATTTTTTTCTGTTTCAAATTTAGAGAACATTAGTTTCAATTTGCTCGTGTTATTTTCAAAAACTAAAAATCGGCCTAATTAAACCCTATTTACGAGACATGGGTTTCAGTACTTTATAATGTTTTGATGTGTTATATAGACTTGCTAACTACTGCAATACTAGTCCCCTTGGTCGGCAGGAGTAGACTTGGCTATTGTTTGAAATTTAAGTCTACTTTTGTACCTGCAATGGAAAAGGATGACACTTCATTTAGGGATGCACGGAAAATAAGTCAATTAAGAATGGAAAGAATTGACAACGCTAATCTGTGTGCTGTCGTTATGTTGATTTCAAGCTAGTTGTACTTTATTTTAAAAGTATTTTTTACTAAAATACTAATCCGAACCTGGAAGACCACTAAACCTGCTGATTAATAATTAGATTTGGCTTTAAAAAATTGCTTCTCTCGTCCCTTGCGTTTCTCGGGAAAGAGGGAAACTAGGGTTGAAAGGGTTGAAACGGATTTACGAGAATAACATAGAATCTTTCTTCTACACCTTGTACGTATTCACTTTCGTATTTTTAAAAATGACAAATAGTTCATTCGCACCGAAGTGGACTAATGAACTAATATTTGACTTGCCAAGATTGACTTCACACAATGCCGGTAATGCAGATTACCTTTGGGAAGTGACGCTACGTCTCGTAAAATACAGCCCAAAGAAATTTGAAAGAGCTCAGCTGTTAAGGATGACTGCTTTGACTAGGTCAACTACTACGTAATCTTGCATTCGCCAGTCTCAAGTATTGTTGTGTCCAAGTTCTGTTCCGACGATGGTGAATGCACTTTTGTTTGAAGCAAAAGTATTTTCTGCAGTTAAGTCACTCGAGCGTTTCCAAGAGTTCATTGGCCTTCATTTTATGGTAAAGAAGTACCCTCTCGGTCACTCAGTCTATGGGCCAGGGGGCGGAGTAGTTCTTTTTGTAAAAAGGGTTTTGATATTCAGCCAGCCAGCCAGTGTGTTTCTTGAGTAATTTTGCTAAAGGTTTAGCTGATGCAGTAATTGGCATGTATTCTTTGTCCGGAAAAAAGTAAAGCTGTTTGATAAAGTGGTTTTGTATTGTGGTCTCTCTGTCAGTCAGAGGAATAAATGGCGAAAGGATTTACGAGAAGGAGAGGACATTGAACTTGAACCTAGTAGCCCAATGAACTGCATGAGTAAGAATGCACTCATGATACTGGATGAATGCATGGGAAGAATAATCGTGAGGATAATAAATGGTGAGATGCCATAAGAGGCTTCTTCTTCTGCTTCTCATGTAATCTAAAATGTAACCAAAAGAAAAGGAGAATTGACAGTGCAAAACATTCCAAGTGCATTGCATTCTGCATTGGAATCACTCCGCTTCCTTGCGTAATCTAATGACGACGAGAACTTGAGGAGGATGATGACGAGAGAGAAAAAAAAATCAAGAAGCGAGAATGAGAATGAAAAGTCATAGCGGGACTTGAGCTCTTTCTTTTCTTTGGACTTTTTTTTGCAACAAACCAAGCAAAGGCAAAACAGGATAATGGAAATTTGCAACTGTACTTCTTGTTTCACTCCAATCCGTTCCTTAGGCTCTTAGTTCCTACATGGAAAAGACAACCACTTGTCCGTACGGTTTGACCAAAACTCTTCTTGTCATTTAAAGAGATCCTTTTTGTACCGTGTTTTATTATAAATAAAATATGTATGGGAAATCGTTGTATTAGACACAACTTTCATCTATGAATAAATATAATCTACTAATTATAATCAATCTTTAAATTTTTATTTCTGGCTCGAATTTTGGGTTTATTTCCTTGTTGTTAAATTAGCTCTGCTATGATGGGTGATGGGAATAAGAAAACTACAACAGCAATTTGCCTTCAAACTATTCGACTTGGAGGAATGCTTGCGTAAATTGCAAATGTCGGTTTTACTTTACGGCGCCTTGTAAAATACTAATATTTGAAAGTTTTACTGATTCAGTGGTGTAACATTTTCTTATACCTTCAGGTCTCGCGAATTTAATAGTAAGCGTCTTTCGTTTTCAAAAATGAACCATAAAATTTTCGTCCTTTAGGAAGGCCGGGTCGTGTCAGCGTGTGACTGTTACACGACAACTAATCGTTGAACGTAAACTTAATTATCTATCGTTATCGCAAGTATAGACAGTTCATCCGAACGCAGCGGCAACGACGAAGGGATGCTAATAATTAAATTATGATTAAGAAATGTTCAAATAATTTTTTTCCCCAATATCAACTGCACTGATACATTTCCTGACCAGCAGAGATAAAACAATTGAGGTTATAGAAAGGAAATGATGCATAATGGACTTTCAACAATGTAACATGTAGCAGCGGTGCAATTTATTGTACCTGGTTGACCCGGAGGTAAAGATATTGAAATTGTTAGGATTATTTCAAAAATCAATTATTTGCCATCCTCGTATAATTATAGTAAGACAGGTTCAACAATTTGCGTAAATTTCAAAGATAATTGAAAATATTTTGACTGTTTTCCCAGGGGTAGGTTTTCGGGGTTTTTGACTTCTACTTGAACTTGTTATGGCTCTTGGCACTCATAAAACACATTTTAGGGAAACAAGCACATAATCCAAAAAAAAATCGTTTATATATTTTTCAATTTTCTATCGTCAGTGAAATCGAGCGCAGATCGTCTTGAAGCAATTTGAAGTTGAAAGGTTACATACCTATGTACAGCCAACAACTTCTACCCTGATTCATTTTCGATTTTTATTTCAAGAGTAATTCTTTTAGCTGTTGAAGCCTTTAAGGATTACGTTGATATTTGACAAGTTACCCTTTCTAGTTCTATTGTCTTTGAACCCTTGCCCAGTCCTCATCGTTGATAAGGGCGTACAAATGCCCTTAATTCAATTCCTAAAACCCCCACAAGTATTAGTTGGTTTATCCAACGTGCTTTTTACTTTTAACACGCGTCAGGAGCCAATATTTTTAGAATTTGGAAAGAATTTGAATAGGAACCACTTTCTAACTACTCACTTTCCAAAATCCGAACGCAGGGCAATCAGGGGTCTTTATTAAGGCCTTCATTACTGGACCTTAGGTCACTCTGCTTTCCGAATTCAGTACGACCTGACTTCAAATCATTGCCGGCTCCATTTCTTGTATAAGAAAGTGTTTCAGTCATTTTCAATTTCAGTAAAAGTAAGGTTTTTAAAATTTATTTTGCACTAAATTTTACAAAACAATTTAAATTGCAACGGTATGCTGCAATAGTTTATAAATGAATTATTGATTCTCCAGGGAAAGTTAACTGAAGTACAGAAAGTGCAATCGAAATTTATTTAATTACTCCTTTAATTTTTACACAGATTGACTGTTACCCTTGAAGAATAGTAAAGTGCGAAGTGCCTGCACTAGTAGCTGAACGACTAAGAAGCCCTACTACAATCATCACACCAGGTAATGTAAAAGTAATTTTTCTTTTGCAAATAAAATAGGGCGATCCCAGTCGCGTCACAGGGCCCTGTTAGATTGGATTTCCACACTTGTCAGATTTTCTGAGCAAAATGCTTGGATGTTGTGGGTTACGAATCTAGCCTTCTAGTTCTTTTTTATTTGAGACTGTCAAGGTAAACGGAGCAGAGTCAACCAAGGTCCTTGTATTCTTACATGAAATAAACACGTTACTTTATGTAACCCGGTTCGCACTGCCCTCGGATTTTTTCATCTTATTTTGTTGAGGAGATGCGAGCAAGAAAAAGCCCGGGTTGAAGTTTGTTGCTCATGTAACTTATTTTTACTCCAAGCCTAAACGTGACCTTTACACTTCATGATTTGGTGGTCTTGTACATCCATAACTTATCATGTATGCCACTTCAAGGTGTAAAATGGTTGAGAAGGAAAGCCAGACACTTTAATTAAGTCAAAGTGCAAGGATAACCCAAAGCCAGAATGTGTCATTTAGAATTTGGTCCCGACTGCCGAAGCAGAGACTCCCGTAGAGATGCAAGAATTCTTAGACTAGAATTATATTATTTTGGTTTGAAATTATGTTTTCATAAAGTCCACTAAGTTTACGCCTCTAGATGAATGAAGTGGATTATTTTTCATTATTTTCATTGACTCGTCTGTGTTAAGATCAGGCGGAGAGCACGTTTAAGTTGATTCTCTAATCTACTACCTCACTTGAATTCATTAATAAAAACAATTTCAAACTGTCTGGCCGGGTTGCGACGCTAGAAATAAATGCGTCACCATCTAAATCCTGTAAGATAATAATACGTGCTGAGAGTGTGAGATAAATCCTCCAGTCCTTGAAATTAAAGAGCTTTTGCTTTAGATTCATCCTAGAATGAATTACTAGTTGAGTTCTGCAGACAAGTCGCATTAATTTAAATGCTCAATAATATTCATTTTCAAGGTTCGTCGTCTAGGTAGAGCGTACGCTTGAGCTATAAATACACTACTAAATAGTCTAGAGAATCATTTCTGTCCATTTGGTTACATTTGGGAAAGAAAGACCACCTGCTTAAACAATGCTGCTTGCTGCTATTTTTATTTTTACACAGAAAAAAATAAAAGTGGAGAAAGAGAAAGGGTTAAGGTATTTATTTTGAGTCCTAGTCCTATCCTAAGAAGCTTTTTCAGCATGGCTTTGCACACTTGTTTGCCTTGTACTTCAGATTCCGCATACATTATGACTATCGAATGTCGAAAATTATTCGAGTGAGCGTTCAAAAGATTAGAATGAAGGTATTCGGTTCAGCAATTCAATTCGGCATTCGTTTGCGATAATGGTTTGGCGGCGTACGTGGCGTAAAATTGAGTATCGTATCGTGCCGTCGAAGGTCATCGCTATCGATTCATTTCCAGGGAAAGTCACACGCGCCACATTCGGTTTAATTATTCAGTCGGAGGGCCCGACGGCTAGGCTCTGCGATTACTTTCTTTTCTTTGATGTTGTGTTGTATGTGTGTCTGGTACATGCACCATTGTATGCACTACACACTCCAAACTCCCTCTTCATTACGGAATTGAAAATTACCTATAACATGACATACCCACACTTTCTCCAGCAAAACTTTTTCAAAATTCAGACCTTCATTGTTACGACATGCTGCAGACGTACAATTAAAAACATGTCAGAAGTTTTACTCAGGCAGTTGTTACGGACAGAGCAAAGCGCGAATGCAAGTGGAATAAATTCTTTAGAGTTGGAAAAGCATTCCTGGGTTCTGATCATTTCAGCTGTAGCATATTTTGAGGGCCTACAGTCAACGAAAGAAAGACTGCAAGAGATAATGGGTTAGAGCTGAAGGTAGAAGAAAATCATTTAAGGAGAGAGAAGTGTAGCGATGTAGCGAATAGTATAAAGTTGACGGAATTTGTAGAATGAAAGTGGATAGACGGGAAAGGTGTTAGAGGAGAGCCGGGTATCAGATTCTAGCCAAATAACCTCGTGAACTATATTAGACTAGGAATGAGAGTGGGACATATATAGGTCAGTGCCGGGAGTTGGCCTTCAGGAAAGGAAGGGTAGGAGAGCCAGGTAAAGTCGGGGTTTCGGGGTTCTCTGTGAGTTTGCTCGAACCGATTGACGGACTTGTCGCGGCAGTGTGTGCGATGGATGCGCTATGTTTTTGTCGAGCTATTTCTTCAAACGTGTCGGCAATTCCAAAAAAAAGTTTCACTCTTCCAGTCCTTGCCTTTCTCTTCCTTTAGTCAATGAGTTGGTCGGTTCCATTCATTCGAACTTGACTCCTCTGCTTCGGCTTCTTCTTTTTCATCCTTTTCATTCAACTGATTCACTCATCAACTCATTTCATTTCACTTTATGAACTAGTCAGATTACGATATCTCATACTCACTGGATGCTCGAAGGAACCTGCATCCTTCTCATTTTGTTTTGACTGGAATTCGTCTATACAAATACTGTTACTAAGTTGGAATGGCACAAGTGAGAAATATGTTGTGCAGGACAAGAAACAAAAGCTTTTTGTACTACATACCTGTCTAGTCACAGCCAAGAAAACAAAGTGAAAATTGCGAGAGTGAAAATCAGAGACATGCAGGTGCTAAATTAATTCGGCTAGACATCGCATACTGAGTTCAACAATTAGTCGACTGATATAAAGGTAATTTGTACTTCACTTTCTTTCATAAAATGTTTTCCTCTTTTTGCAAATGCAGATATTTTGAAAACGTTCAGTACGATAAATGAAATTAATTACAATTTATAATTCACTTCAAAGACGTTAGGGTAGGTAGGAAGCTGGGTATTCTGAAATTAAATTCTAGTTGGATATTGTTATGAATTTAGTCCTGAAACATGTATGGTTACACAAATAATGCGGATCGAGTCTTAGGAATAAATCGTTAATCCAACTTCTCACATTTGAAAAAAGGATTCAGATGTTAAGTTTGGATGATGAATGAAATAGACTATGGGAACATTATAGTATGGTTTTATTTTATCGCAATCAGTGGAGAGCAGAAATTGCAAGTCTCCACGCTCCGAGTTTCTTCATCGTCAAGACAAATAGACAATCATTATTGAAGTTCTCATAGTTTAGCTATTACGCAAGGCACCACGTGTGCAAAACTCGAGCTGTGTTCCGTGTTGTACAGCATGTCATTATTTACACGGCAAATCTGTATCTGTGGGTATTAAAATTGCAAATGCTCGGGAGTCGCTACTGCAATGAGAGTGAGAGGGATGTACGCAGATTAGGGCTGCTTCTATGAGTCCGCACATTAGCAACTGAAGCTAAACTGACCTTGAACTTGAGCCAAAATTTATTTGCAAATTGTATTCAACTTTCCCTATTCATTGGGTACTCATGTTATCCTATTATCTTATCCACTACATGTAGTACACTATCTCATCATTGCATTGTTACGTTTAAAGGCATGTGGTTCACGAGTGAATTTGTAATTCTTAGTTCTGTCTTCTTATATCATAGTCTTCTTGCAATGCAAGTAGAATGCTGCGATGAATTAATCAGAATCTGAAGAGTCTGTTTCGCTGAGAAATTCATAAATTCTTTACCACTGCAAACATTTTGTTCCTTCTTGCTGAGTCCTTGTCGCCCCGATCAACTCACTGTCTAGAATGTTTAAGTCGTAGTTTCTATTTGAAAGATGACCTAGGTGAGACCTACTGATCTTGACCTCGACTAGCGAATTATTGCTTGTTGCTCTGGCTGGGCCAACAAAATTGCTGATAACTAGAGCAGGAGTCGTCGGTAGATATTTGCTGGTAGATGAAGTACGAAAGATAAAAATAGAATTGGAATTACGTCTCCGCTGGAATGTGCTTTTACTTGTAGTCTAGTGTAAACGTCGAAGTGCCTTTAGTTCAGACTGTTTCTGAACTTGACCTTGCACGTGGAAACCGCTTGGCGTTTAGCACACACTGAATGAAATGAAACGCAGTGAAGTGCGTTGGCAAAATAATAATTGTGGGCGATTTTGATTGTGACTACGACGTCAGCAAGCTATGATTTGATCTAAAATTATGGGAGCAAGTAAGTACATATAGAATCAAAACTAGGTCAGTTTTGATTTTTTGCCCAGCTAGATGCTAGATCTCAAGGGTGGAGTGGAGTTAATATAATTTTTATGACTATGTGCTCAGAAAACACTAGATTGTGGATGATAATAAGAAATGGGTTGTTTAATTGAGACGGTTTACACTTTCTCCAAGAGGGTCTTATGAAATAGTCAAAATAAAGTATGGATTGGGAGTTGAAGAAGACATGAGGGAATGGACATGTTGAGTGAAAGCGAGTCTTTTGTTTTATTAATATTGCCTATTCGTGCTAAGTGCATGAATAAAAAGTGAAACTTGAGTTGGGGCGAATCAAATTCCTGAGTTGTCCGGACACATGCCCATCGATTTATTTCTTTCCATCGCTTTCTCTGCCGTGACCGACTCTAGGTCCGTCAATCTACTCGTAAATCATGCATAATTCTTTCTAGTCTCCACATTTTCTACGTTGTACATACATTTAATCCGATATCCCCCTGTCATTTGTATTACGTAACCTAGACTCTCGCGTGCATGTCATGTCAACGGAGAATTGCAGTCTGTACAGCTATTTCATTTCTACCTCTGACCTTTTCAACTGACAGTCTAGCCGGTTCTCTACTAGCTCTCATTTCTTTACAATTTCTCGGTGGGGGCGTCAGGCAGGAAAATTGGAAAGAAAAGCCGGCATAGTGACAGTGCCGTAAGTGGTTGTAGCACTTAAAATTTGGAAAAACTGATAAACTGATAAAGTATCCCAAGGCCAATTTTGTAGTAATTTTGGTATTTGCGACCCCCTCCCCCATTCGAAAAAATTTGGATACCACTAGCGATTCTCCAGGAATCGGAGTTTGAGTAGGCAATCGTCGTAATCCATGATATATGCATGAAGGTCTCCCCGTGTGTTTCATGTGTAATTTCTCTTTCGGTTCCGTCGACAGTCGAGGTCATTACTGTACTGCACGAGTGTGGGACTGGGACGAGGGAAAGGCAAACTTTTTCTCTACCCGTGCCTTCTAATAATGCGTAAAAGTGGATGAAATGAAAAGCATACTTTCTCCAATCCGTTGTCGCTGTCAGCAACGTTTCAAGTTTCGTCTGTGTCCTCGTCTCGTCTCATTTGCAAGTTTTGTGCGGCTAAATTATACACAAATGAATTGCTAGACTAACCTTTCACGTCTGCTGTAGAATCGTGAAAGAACTGAAGTATTGGCCAACAAGGGAAGAAACATGTTTTGTCCCATAAGCCTTGCAAACAGAACAACTTTCGCTCGGAAAAAGGGAAAACGCTAAATTTTGATCTTAGAAATTAGAAGGAGCGGGATACGCTCCTTCTGCTTCGAATAGAAATAGAAACCAGGTGCATGTGACTACTGACTTCTTCAAATTCATCTCTCGATCTCGAATCTAGACCTTTCTTTTGACCAAGTTTGAGAGTAGTCTGTCTAGACTGAAAAAGTTGGCTCTTTGGTTTAATTTCTAGATTCAATTGGAGCTGCCGTTGGAAATATTTGCCAAAATTCACTTTCTCAACAAATTTATCACTTGTTCCGTTATCCGTTGCGAAAACTTAGTTTTGTAGATCATGGCTATCACTATCTATGCACAATATGAGACAATTTGCAGTTAAAGGCGAATGACGGCTTTTTATATTAAAGAGACAAAATACTAAAGAATGCTAAAGAATGCTAAATGCTAAAGAAAGTACGAATGATCTTGAAGAAAACTAACAATTTTGATAATTTAGTAGAAAGCAAGCAGCCAGAGAATAAAATTTTACTGATGTCAATGTGCGCTGGGCATTCGCTTTGCAATTTTTCGAAGGCAGAGTGCGTTTCAGAGAAAAATATCAGTGAAATGTAAACTTTTGTTAAAGTGCTTCCAAGAACACATAGAGGAAATTGAAAAGGAAGTTATGTAAGTGCAGAGCGGACTTCCATTTCATCTGATACTGACCGACAACCTTCCCTTTCAGCCAAGAATAAAATTTTGTGGGCTCAGCTATTTGATGGGCACATCGGCACATGTTCACAAGGTTGAACCTGTTGCAATTTGCACATGATTTGCCAAGTTTACAAGCAGAGATTTCATAAGTTTGTAATAACTCAAGTTTACGGACGGAAAGGATGCGGAATATAAGGACTGGATCGAATGCAATTCTCGTCACAAACACACTATTTTTTGTGTGTATTCAACCTTGCTCTCTTGTGCGATTCAGGAGCCGATAATATTGTCAAATAGCTCACATTAACCATCATAAATTTTGAGAACAGTTTGTCCAGGTGTGAATGGCTTATGCTAGAATTTGCTTGAAATGACAGTCAAGCTTCGTTTACATTGCAAAATATTAATTGCAGCAGCATTTAAGGGTTAGCAAGCAAACACGCATAATTAAGCTTGTAATTTAAAAATTTTGAGGGGTAGTACAAAATGTTATGTTGTTGCAATTTCTGCTCATTTGTTTTGTCGAGGGAGTACCACATATATCCGAAGTGTTCCAACTATTAGTTGTTGACTGTTCAGCTGTTTACTTCCGGGTTATTGGGGTTAAGCTAGTTAAGCAGGCCAGAAGTGTGTTAGGGTTTAATGAACAAATGAACTACTAAAAATAGCAAGGACGTTACCCACGTACATTTTTAAAGAACCTGCCAGATTTGTTTTAAAAAATCCGGTTCAAACGCCGTAGAATTGATTTTACAAGCCATTACCTTTTCTCAGTTTTGTTAACTAAAATTTCAATTTAAATTAAATTTGACGGATTATCATTTTTTAAAATCAGCTTGAGCTGTGATTAACAACAAATGAATTATTATAAGTAGACCAGGAAGACGGGCTATTAAAAACGCAGGAAAGAGTGTTTAAAGACTACGACACGCTTTCAATCGGTTGTTCCGGGTATTCGAAATGGAAACAATCAGAGAAAAGGAGTATAATTAGTGCACTTACGCTTTAGACATTCTCATTTCAACTTTGACCGTCTGACCAGTTCAATCTTCACTCTTAACCCTGCCTGTGCCCTACCACTCGGACCCAAAAGTTAATTGAACTTAGTTTTAGACTTTTTAAAAAATCTGAGTCGACCATTTTGCAATTTACGAAATGCTTACCGTTTTTACTCTATTTCGATTTTCCAGTTGGAAGTTTCAAGGCTAACAACGATATTGCGTCCTACGCTCTCCAACTACTTCTAAGTACCTGAACACTTAAATTCGAAGACGTTGGGAGCTATTTAATTCAATCAGCAAAAGGGATCTTTGGAGAATTGTCGGAAGTCAAACGAACGTGATAATCGCAGAGGTAATAGCTTTTTTAAATTATTGCTTGCCAATGAAAAAGTTTGTTTCGCATTTTGCAGCAATAAGTAGTCGTAAAGCCCAATAAAGTAAGTAGTGCTTCCTGAATGGAATTTTGAAAAGTACTCAAAATCTGACTCCCAACTTCGTAGCAAGGTTTATGAAAACATAACAATAAAAGCTAAAAGTGAGCAATACTTCCGGCTTGTTTTGAAACATTGGAAGTTCAACACTTTCATGCAAATCTAAGAATGCCGAACATTTTTTCATGTTGACATTTAGTGTAATTGTGTAACTAGAGATCGTAGCATAATTGCGCCTTTAAATCAAACATATGCTTTATTGCATCAAATGCCGGCCTTGATCTTGGCATTCAATTCAATCTGGAGATTATCTTACTCTCGCGAACACCAATGGTGTTTAGGGGAGTGCGGAAATGGCCTTTTAACATCTGGAGCTCTGGAGGCAAAGAAGGTCAAGGTGTTTCCCACATTTTAAAGATGCATGTGCGCTGGTAGAAACGTGTCGCGAAATTTGCAAATGTAATGGTTGATATCTTTGAAAAAATTTGAACGCTTTTGCTTATTTGCTTGGGATGGGTTAGAATTTAGAATGGGAGAAGTGACTGAGCTACAAGGACAACCATCCTCGAATGGAGTCCGGGCTGTGGCTGCTGGGAACGGCGGAGCTCATAATGTTCTCCATTTATACCAACGCCCACATTTGATTGTGAATGGTGGACATCAAGGAAATGGTCACATTAGAGCTTCTCCAATTCGCCTGGAAATGTCTGGAGGAAATGGACAATTCCTTGGCAAAAGTTCAACAATTCCTCCTTCCTCTCCTCAATCAAGGAACAACAACAACAACAGTATTAGCAACGGAATGAGTCGAGATTCTAAGGAGATCAAGTCCGAAAGTCATATTAAAGAATTAAATGACGGTTGGGCCTCGAGGAATCTGAGGGAGGAGGAATTTGAAGAGCGTGCAGTCAGTTCGGTCAGGGATGCACTGACCCAGAAAAATGATCCTTGCCGAGCGGAAGCCTCACTTCCAAGGAATTTATGTCTTAAGGACCACAAACCTCGGGAGGTAAGTCGGAAGTTATAACCGGCCTCAATCCCCAATGATCATCCTCAACGCTATTATCGCAGATCATAAATATTTCTGACATTAACAAAGATTATGAGAGCAATTTGTCTCTGCCCAAACTACCACGCCATGAATGAAAATGTTACAGAAAACGGACGATTTTGGTCGCCGATTGACATTTTAATCTGCTTTACATAGTGGGATCAACTAACCCAACATCTGTCTTAATTGAAGCGGAAATTCAAAAACAAATTTTAATCCCCTACCAAAATCGAAAGTTTTTGCAAATTACAAACTTCATGGTTGGTGGTGTGGTGGTTGACAATTTGGTCTCATAATTTATTAGATCCATCGTGGAGTTTACACCCGAGATCAAATTTCGGAAGGAACTCGGTTTGGTCCACTCGTGGGTCAAATATATTTACCTGGTGAAGTGCCTACCACATCAATACCTGGACATTTGTGGAGGGTAAGACCATTGTCGAAATTATGCGAAATATTCGTCGCCGCATCCCAATTTTCGATCACCTTTGCAAAGAACAAACATGTGTAACATGAGGTCGGGCGAGTGCCATCGCTATTGCTGGCGTGTGCGATAACGTGTCGAAAATCAGTTCGATTTCCGATTTGTGCTTTAAATGTCCTTTGGTGGGGTAACGAGCGAAATCTTCTCAATATTTGTCGTAGCAGCATTTTATTTTGCAATGCAAAACGCCACGCTTTAATTTGCTTCTTTGTTTCGCCGCAGGTGAATATTTGGGCTTCGTACTCTGGAAAAATATCAGTAATCAGTCCCAACTGAATTCTTGTCCGAACTTGGGAGATTTATTGGTGAAATTTATTAGGCCATTTAAGAAATTATTTCAAATGGATTAATTCTCAGGTGTACGAAGGTGACGACGTAGATCATTACATTGATTGTACCGATTCCTCAAAGTCAAACTGGATGAAATTTGTTGCAGCAGCTGACCAATCAGACTTACAAAATCTTGTCGCCTACCAACACGAGGTGCGCATTTTATATTCTTTACAAAGAACGATCTCAAAGACAGGAAACATTGGGAGTTGTTTAATTGTCTATCATAATTCAGAGCTTGTTTTAAATAGCAAATGTATAATTTTCAGAAAAAAATCTACTTTTACGCAATTAAAAAGATCCAAGCAGGAGAAGAAATCTTGGTGTGGTACTGTCCAGAGTTTGCAGCAAGAATGGGATACGAACAATCAGGGGAAATGATGGCGGAAAAATTACGTAAGCGCTTTCGTCATAGTATTGAAGTCAAGACGCTCAAGACTTTCATTTCCATTTCAGCAAACAGCTAAGTCTAATTAATCTACTTTTTTTTTGCTTTTAGGGAAAAACGAACTGGGCGGTTGTGATGTACCGAATCCGAACTCACCGGAAACTCAACAGAAGGACCAACAGCCGACACTGCTGTCTCCAGGAAAGGACTACGAAGCTAGTCCAGGGCAATTGACTCCGAACGACGGGTCTGTTCGTTCCGTGCGATCTGACGAAGGGTACCACAGTCATAGCTACCTTGAGCAGGAAGCCTTCACCCCACCGGACGCTTTGAGCGACTCTGACTCCGACAACAATTACGTGCTGGATTATAGGTAAAAAGCTTGACAATTGGATTCCCAGAATTCGCACAGTCCTATCATAATATATGTGGCATTACATTAATATCAATAATTTGTTCGTTTTTCATATTAGTCAAAAATCAAATCCAGCGGCGAGTACGGATCGCTCTGAGAGCCGGAAGAGTAGTTCAGACGATCCACATGCTCTGGAGAGCCCAGGCAAAAGTAGTAATGAATTCCTCCATGTCAAGAAGAAAATGTATCAAAGACATATTAAAGAAAATGATAAATTACAACTGGAGGAATCGGGTGGAGAACCACAGGCAAATGGAACTGCTCCCATTTTGCACAAACTTCTAAGGAAGGGTGAAGCTCCAGAAACTTCACCGTCGTCCACGCCAAGCTCATCACCACCCGTGCCTGACTATACTCCTAAGAAGTTCCGAAACTTCTTACAACAGAACGGAGTTCCGTCGCGCTATCCATCTGATCCTTCTCCGAAAACGAATACACCCTCCCCAGTCCTGGAAGTCAAACCAAACATTTCCGTTCCTCACATTCCGATCCATACGACCAGCAGTGCTTCCGCACCTCATTTCTTGGGTCCAATGATGGGACAATTCTCCCCAGCCTACGGGCATCCTGGTCATCAAAGCATGCCACCTTATGGAACATCGCTGTACCACCAAACACAATATCTGCAAAACTTTCATCGCGGTCCTGCACATATCAACAGACTTAGTCCCCAAGGCGGTAGTCCTTCGCCATTGAATTCAGAACAGAAAGACTCCAGAGACCATCAACGCACGATGTACTTTCACAACTCTTACCCTTACGGTAATATGGGGAGTAACGGAAGCCTGGGCTCAACTTCGAAGGAATCATCTCCAAATTTGAGTCCAAATGGTCATTTTATTCAATCCACACCTCATCCGTTTGGCATCGGTAATTTCAGCCCTGGATCTACAAGACCACCTATGAGTCATCAATTCAGCCATCATGTTCTGACGGAACTGAAGCCGCTGGTGATACCATCGCGCTCAGGTAGTGCGAATGGAAGCTGCCACAGCAGCAGTATGCATGGTTCTGACGCGGAAGGAAAAAGTCCAGCCCTTCGCGGTTACAAATCCCTCCCCTTCCCCATCAGCAAAGTGGGTGGCAAAATGCAGTATAATTGCGACCAATGCAATAAGCGGTTCGGTCAACTGTCAAATCTGAAGGTTCGAAAGTCTAACTAATCTCAACTTTCTTAACAGATTGTGCAAATAAAATTTTCTAATTCTCTGCATCCTGACTAATAGGTTCACCTTAGAGTCCACTCCGGAGAAAGACCGTTTAAATGTAATCTTTGCCCCAAGAATTTTACACAATTGGCTCACCTACAGAAACACGAAATGGTCCACACAGGTACTTCTACTCAGCCTTTTAAAAAAAACATTGGCTAAAGAAATGACTGACCGATTTCTAACATAATTGATTAACTAACTTGATTAGGTGAGAAGCCATTCAAATGCGAAGAGTGTGACAAGAAATTCAGCAGCACGTCTAACTTGAAAACACATCGCAGACTTCACACTGGGACAAAACCTTACTCGTGCGACCAGTGCACCGCTAAATTCACACAATTGGTTCATTTAAAATTGCACAAGCGACTCCACAACAATGAGAGACCATACATCTGTAGCAATTGTGGGAAGAAATACATTTCAGCCAGCGGGCTACGCACTCACTGGAAGACCACGAGTTGTCGGGGCGGACCTGAAGATGATCTAAGCAAAATGGGGAAAACGTCCCCAGTCTCAGTCTCCTTAAACATCTCACCGCGCTTCGAGTACACTCCGTCTGAGGGTGAAGGAAGCAATGGTAAGTTTTCAATTCAGATTTCAGATGAGCTGATTTGATTTACTTACAAGAAAATCTTTGCTAAATTCCCGTTACTTTTGCCCAGATGAAATTGACGTCGAGAGTCACGAGTAGAGTCTAATCGTTTAGTTCCGCCACCGCCGTCAACTTTTCTACCAACGCAGCCCACCCACCAATGGATTAAACTAGAAATGAATTGTGTACAATGATATAATGTAGATTATACTAATTATATTATATTTTCGGACCAAATGTACTAGTTTTGACTCGAGCGCATATATGTTAGTTTTGTATTTGTATAGAGAAAAAATGTACGTGTCTGGTTATTTGATGTCCCTAAAAAACTGATGAAATATGCTGTGACACTGCGCGGAGAAGTGATTTGAAAACAAAACCACGTTGTACCTAATTTTTGTACCAAGTATTGCGTAAATGTTATTATTGTAAGAGAGTCAAGAAAGTATTTATCCAAAAGTATAAAATTATCTATCATTAAATATTTGAGGCTATTTTCAGTGCCTTGTTAAAACGTTAACGTTGTGCTAGCGGCAGAGCTCGAGCGGCACTCTGGCACAGGGAGCTAGTAGGCTAGTACACGCTGAGTCCAAGTAAACATAATATTATGCAGAAATTGTTGTAAATAAGTTTAGTGCAAATTGTGCAAATAGGACTAAGTTGAGCGCGAGTTGAGGTAGTACGTAGCCACAAATGACTAATTCATGTTTACAGTGAATCTATTTTTGAAGTACAATTCTTGTACAATAGAAGAGGTAAAGTTATTTTTGACTAAAAATGAAGGCGATTGTTGTTGTTGTGATGTACATTGAAAATGGTTTAAAACGGGGGGTCGAGGTTTTTGGTTAGGATGGATAAGGGAGTGGGGCACTTGGAAGAATTTCAATTCATAATTTAAATTTAAGCTAAGATGTTAAGTTGATGGGACAGATTTGTGTTGTGTGGACAAATATTGAGTATTTTGGTGACAATTGTTTTTAAAAATTTCGGTTTCTTTCTTTTTCTTCCCCATCCGTGAGGTGCGAGAAGAATTACATAATCGACTTTTTTTTGTTCATATGGGTCGATGGTCGAGTTCCTGGTCAGAAGAGATACTAAATTATTCGGAATTATTTGAATTGAAGAATTGTGATTTGATCTCAGGAAAGTTGATCGAATTCCAATGCAGCACCCGAACACCATAAATTATGTAGTAATTTGTGATTTTTTGTGTACACGTAATTTAAGTTATGTTTGAAAATGTTAAATGGAACGCATGAATCTCTTGGTTCTCTCCCCTCAAACAAATTGTGTGACGAGAATAAATACGTATTATTTCAAGTTATGAGTTTGAAGAATTTGAGCAACACTTGATTTCTCGAACGATCTGTGATCTGTGCATACTGCTAAGGCCTAGGATTAGGTAGAAAAATAGCGAATCCGATACCCGTCAAATTTCAGTACAAACGGCCAACTGCAATTTATTCAGTTACCAATATTTTATACAAATCGGATCAGCCTATTTGCCAAATATTGGAGATATTGTTGCAGCTGAATAATCTAATCCAATATTACTTCCGACATTGACATTGTTCACTTAAACACTATATAATATATTTGTCGAACCGAACGGGAAAGCAAAATTGGCAAGTTCATGTTTAAGTTTATTTTTTTAGTCTGCATTAAAGTTACATCTCAATTTTTCAATTCCTCTCAAGAGTCGTCAACTTCATATTCACAAATCTTCAGGTGCGTCCCGCAATTCTGGTCTACTATATTTACCGCAGATTTTATTGTTTCTGTGAAGTACTTACAAATTAGACGAGTAAAATATTGAGTAGCTAAAGGAGCGTCTTCCTTAAGGCGCCGTGGAAGACGGGAGTCGTGGACGAGCCCATTCAACAAAATCGTCAATCAGAACTGGCCAAGCTCCTTCTTCGTCGTAGTTAGTGAGGTCTGTTAAAAAGAATAATATTGCGTGTAACGTGTATTCGTATTTATTGTACGTTTGTACGACTAACGAAATTGCGAGATGTCCAAAAAATCAAATGTCTACAAATGTGAAAAATTAAAAGTGCCATTCATGTATTCGCACGGCATCCTGGAACACTAGTTCCAGGATGCCGTGCCATTTTCCATATTTAAATTCACAGCAATATTGTTTACATTACATTCCACTGATGAGCTCAGGGTCAGGGTTTATACGATTAGAACCTTTTTGTCTCCAAGCGGGAATTACTTTTAAGGCTTGACAATCAATAATTATCATGTTCATATGAATTATGAACAACGCCATACTGGCCAAGTTTAGTACCCAGAATTCAGTTGTGCGTATCCAGCAGATAAAACAATCAAGAAAAAAAAATATTATTAGGAAAGAAATAATTCACTGTACTATTTTGAATTTTATGGAAAATAAGTCTAGCAAGAGAAAAAAAAGGGTATGTAAACAACGTATAGGAGCGTACGAGAATTATAAACTTGGCCGAGGCGGTGAATAGGGAAGGCGAGTAGTAGAAAATCAATCTAATTTCTGATGCAATAAAATTTAAGTAGGACATTAGTAGGTTAAAATAGACGGTCTACCAACTTATTCACGTAATTCAATGTATTTAAAAACAGTAATCCATTAATTTCAAAACTAAAATTGATATTCTTACCTGCAAGGATGGTTTGACAAAAGTCCAACAGCAAAACCCAAGTATCTCTCGGAATTGATCGTTTATGCTGTTCCTGCAAAACAAATTTGACAATTCAGTAAACACCAATAAAGAATTTGGCATTAGATCAGCGGTAGGACTGAAATAGAAAGTCTGTCCATTCATTTTGAAAACGGCTTAACAATGTGGTGTTTATATTTCATAAAAAGTTGAAAAGACGAAAAAAATAGATTGGAATTGCAAGCACTTACGGTGAGGAATTGGCTCCAGAGTCCGAGAAGGGCGAAGCGGCCATTGAGAAGGATGTTCCAATATGGGATTGCCATGTCTAGCTCAATCCCTTTCTGATTCGGATTCTTCGCATAAGCAAAGGAAAAGATGTACAGCTCACGAAATTTCACAGTGTCGCGCAACGTTTCACCTTCCACTATACTCAGCTTGCATTTTAATCTTTCCAGAGTGTCCACCCTGCAAGAAGTAGAAAAAGTTCAAACTTGACCAAATTATCATAAAAGCTCACAAAATTTCTAACAAATAAGCTTTTTGGTGTGTTAACGACGCGCTGTACATGAGCAGGTAGTTTTAGTTGACTTATTAATAGTAGTTTATCAGGCCTCATTCTTATAAGTCGATTTAACTCTAGTCAAGTGTCCAACCATTAACGAAATGTAGAAATAGAACGTCCAATGAACCTACCACAAAGACCTCCCCATTCTTCGTATGATAAACCGTATCAAAACTACCTCACTTGTAGTACCTTACAAGAACATTAGTAAACCTGCCTAGTACACATCTCTATCTTGCTTAATTTTGTAAGGTCAGTAAGGTCAGTGACGCAATTACCCCATATCCAGAAGGCCGGTTACAAATTCCTCGCGTGAGAATTCACATTGAGTTTTTGCCCTCATTTTCCAGACCATGACAAGAACAAGTCTAGAATCAGGAGCCAAGCTGAGATCTTGAAGAAGACGGTAAATTCCTTCCGCGCCCATTTTGTCTGCTTCGTTGGCATCTGCAAGTGAATAGAAAATATCATTATAAAGATTATACTATACCACAGCTACTATTATGCTGCAGCTCCAGCATCTGAATTGAACAGGCGGGTATTTCAGCTAACCTCGATATTTGTTGAAGAGTTGATCAATTTTCTTTCGATCAACTGTAGGATTTGACTTCATCATAGCGTCGCGCCAGTAACTGTCCGGATTCTGAAAGTAGGCGTCTGATGCTAATTCAAGCTTCCAATCGTGCTGAGACAGGCAATGAATTGCCAACTGCTCACTCGTTTGTGTAAATGAGACGAATCTCTTAACTTTATCCTTCTGAGTTGATTTCAACTTATGCTAAAACAGAAAATGATTTAGATTAGAAATTAGAAAGGATTTTTTATGTGAGGTATAGTCCCTCAATTTTGAAATACAGCTATTTGGGCTTGATCTTGTAAGCCAACGATTAATATTTGCATTAATGACTGACCACAACCACACTGAATGGTTATCAAGGCGACAGAAAGTGCGTAAAAAATTAAAAGCTATGCGGGATACCGGGGGCAGAGCCTAACTAAAAATTCATGTTCATTTTATGATTCTTTTGCAGCAAAACACAAACTATATTTACAACGTAATCAAAAGTTTTGAGTCCCTTGGTCCGTACAAATAAAAACGTACTGGACGGCTAATGGATAAAACAAAAAAAAAACAATTGTTTCAATTGTAACACATTTGTCGTCTCTCGACACCAAATGAACACGATTTCTTAACTCAACTTAGTGCCAATAAATTCAACCACACGCAAATCAGGAAGTATAGCATCTTAACACTTTCGTGATTACCCTGGAATTTGGAATTGCTCGAGGCAGCATTATCTCTTTTCCCAAAATCTCGGTTCATACTACATATACAAAAATCAATGATATCATTCAGCTAATTTAAAGAAGCAACGGTCAGTCGCCCTCAATTCACTCCAGCATCAAGGTAAACAATAACTTCAGGCAACGTGAAGCCATCATTCTGACAACCTGCGTCATTTCTAATTTTCGACTAATTTATGTTCTTACCATTGTCGCCACCAAAGGATGAGAGCGACTGCTAGACGAAGAAGTATGCTTCCCCAGATTTCCAAATTCTTAAAACTTTGTATTTATCTTCTATTCCTCGCTCCTCCAACGCACGTCCCAACTCTGCCAAAGTGTCGAACCTGAAAAATATACATGACTTATTTTGAATTGATCGTTTAAAAAAGTTGAGGAAACAGAAATGTGTGTTAGTGGCTCAGCTAGCCACTAACACCATATACCCACTGCCCTGTGTGTCTGACACAAATCTACATATTTCTTTTAACTTGTAGCATGTAGCATGTAATGTTAGAATACAAGGCCTCTAGTTAGTCTAGATTCCAAACAAATACATGCATAATTCTTTATACGGAAGTCATCAGACACAGAGTGCCCGATACCGAATACAGAATAATGCTATGTTATTCAACAATTAGAAACCACTGATTAGTAATTTCTGAAACTTATCAATGGAATTAAACAGTCACTTTGCAGTTTACCACTAACTATCGTTTGTTGTTGTTACCTTTAGCTTTTGAGTCCTTCGATTCGATGATAGTTTCCACGAATTTGTGACAAATGACTACACACAGCGACGACAGCTGACTGAACTGTGAACTGAGGTTTGAGATTGGTGAGGGTCACGAAAAATAAAACAAAAGCATGACCTCTGAAAATCTAGTGATGCTTTCAAAAATATGTTTAAGAATTTAGAAAATACTGGAAGGGCAACGTTACAGACACTCTAAACAGCTTTACAAAGTCAGTCTAGTCTAGTCTAGTGGCTGTCTGTATGACGTGTCTGCAGAAATTAAACTTTCCCTTTTTCGCCAAAGTTCTTCGTTTCACTTTCGCAGTTTGTTGTTGTGTTGTTGTCGTAGTTCATCCAGTTCCAACTTTGCAGCTTATTCCAAGAGCACTGAAAAATGTGAGCACTGCTGACTGGGTGGTTTGTTTTGCTGTCGTTGTTGGCTGGTGATAGAAGTGGAAGGACGAGGATGAGAATTTATTGAGAAATCCGAAATCGTAAAAGGAACGGAGACAGGATAGAACACAAAAGGTGTTGCGAAGTTGCAATCCAAGGTAATGAAAATTAAAACTTTCCGCTCTCAACGCACTCAAGAAGCGCACACACACGAACGGCTCGCATACAACGCAATGTATTCGGGGTTTATGAGACGTTCCCTGAAAATCCAAAATTCCACGATAAAAAATCAGCAATCAAATCATGAACAAAAATATTTTATTTTGCAATTTTGTTGATAATCTGAACTCTGTACAGCTAGGAATCTCTAAAGCCGTGGCGGAAGTAGTTGGAATCGGAAACTGGATTCAATTCTGTATTGTTGCATATGTGATCTTTTGCGATTGCAAACGTTTTCCCAATATGAGAACGCTCGCTAAGTCAAATGAAACCAGAAACGTGCGTTTCTCAGCTCTTAATTAAAGCAGCAAGTTGCACAACGTTTCTGGCTTGAAGCACCAGCGGCATGTCAATCATAGAACCCCGAAACTCAAATGCTCCCTAGTCAACACAAACGGAAATTTAAAAGAATGAATTAACAAAGTCCTTTGTCAAAGGAGTATGTAATGAAGGAGGGGCCAATTACTTTTCCGGACTCTTGTTGTTCTTCAAATTTAATGAGCAACTCTCTGGCCCACTCAATTTTTTCAGGACTTGGGGCGAAAGCAGTTTGGCAGATTTCGATTTGACCAGGATGAATAATTTGTTTTCCTGTAAACCCCATGTCAGCTCCTTCTCTACACTGACGCTTCAATCCTTCGGTGTCTGCAATTCATAATGAAAAAATTTATATTATTAAATGTCATACAAACGATATTTGTTCTTTGTTGCATCGTGTAAAGCATACCCTTATAGTCGATATGGACAATGTCAATAGCTTGTAATTTGAAAGCTTTCGCTACTGTGACAAGGTATTGTCGGGCGTATAGTAATTCCTTTGCATCGCTCGTTCTTGTGGCTCCTAAATATTCCAAACCAATCAAATGATTGGGTCAGTTGTAGGCAGAGTTTTTAGCAAAGCAACTCATTCGAATTTAGTCTGCTAGCTCGTTATTGCATTGAAGCTTTTAGTTTTTTATGGATTTTAGAATTTTGAGAAATTTCTTTGCCCAAACTTCAAAAAAACACTGTAATAGCTTGATCTAAATTATATTTTTTCTTATTACCAATATCAGCACAGTAGTCGTCCGAGCCAAATACCAAAGCGTCAGGGACAAAATGGGTGTTCACCGAAAGCTGCCATGCAACTGTAGAAAATAAATCACGTTAAAGAAGCCTGAAAATAATCGTGAAACTGCCGGCTTTAGAAAATGTTTTTGTCCATAAAACAATACAAGGCAAGGCACGACGGCACGAAAGGCCATTTCAACGTTTCAAATTACAAGATTACAACCATCAAGAAATTATGTACAAAATAATTATTGCCAACAGATTCATCTAAAAAGATTCCTGGAGCTTAGCTTGCCTCTACAAATTTCTGGAAGAGCTAGAAGTGCCTGTGCAGATTCTATAAAAATTATGAGGTTCATTCTCTTCTTGGATTTCACACGCTTCAATATATTGGTTGAAGTTTCTGAAAACTAACAAATATACTCCACAAATACAAATGTTATAACGAATTCGGTATTTGGTGCAAAATTTAGTAGTGTCTTACCCAGTTCAATTGGTCTACAAAGTCAACCTTCGGCAAATGAATTGAATTTGGGAGATTCGGACACGTTAAAATTGCTTCCAGATCATCTTCACATAGTTCACTCTCTACAGAGTTAACTCGAACCGTGCATTCACTCCTGCCAAAGTCAATTTTCTTTCCTTCCAATACACTGCGAATCGTAGATCTTGCATCTTCCTAAAATTGAAACCAAATATCAAATCATTACACTTTAATTTAGTCGAAAATAAGGGCTCTACTGAACAATAAAAATAAAATTGAATTCACACTTTTTTATTCACGGCAACTCCATCCTCCATATCCAGAACGACACAGTCGACTCCAAGCCCAGGGATTTTAGCCAAAAACTTTTCATTGTTTCCTGGAATATACATAATTGCTCTCCTGGGAACATACTTTCTGAATGGTTTTTCTTGGCCCTGTCAAAGTGTTGAATCCGTTATCCCGTTTAATGTGAATTTTAAGTTAAAGTGCCCCGTAATTTACACGTTGGGGAAATAACAACAGAATTCCGACC
>JAQGCM010000336.1:0-28057 GCA_034699705.1 Hymenaphorura dentifera | reverse complement strand
ATTACAGAGTACTACAACTACATACATAGGTTAGAAAGAAAGGGTTAAGTCTGCAGACTCGATCCTCATGTGCTCAGTGCTCAGAGCTCATCTCGGCACCAGCTCAGATGTATGTATTTGAGAGAATACAAAGTAGATATGCGAAATCAGTCGTTCATTTGAATTCGTACCTAGCACAGCACAGCACACGAGCGTCTAAGTCTCCATTTTTGACTTTAATTCGCTCATCAAAAGTTAAATAAGGAGCAGGACAGGAGGACAATCTCGGTTTTTAAAATTTGCAACTCCAACTCCTTGTGCAATTTTTACAGACTTAACATTGTAGAGCTTAAGATTTTTTGATAGTTTTTTTGTATTTTATTGCTGTAAAGCATAGACGATTTTGGCAAGAGTTTTGATTGAAATTGAAATCAGTACAGTGAAGTGGTGAAAAAGGCAGGGAAAAAGTGAAACACGATCTGAACACTGAAATCCAATTTACAACTTCGAAACGATTTCCCGTTCTTTTTTTGCAAGGAAGACAACAGTTAAAATTTTTTGAAGTGAATAGTGAATATTAGCCAGTTAGACTTCGACTTTGTGTTCGAGTACGAGCGTAATTGATTAATCCCAAAAAGTGTTGAGTGGATGGTGCGACCTGGGACCAGTTGTGCGACCCGACGCGACGACACTTCTTGACTTTTAAATATCAATTTTGGTACGCTGCAAGAATTTAAATGCGCGGTTGCCATTTGCGTTGAAGCAATCAATTAAGGTGTGCGGTGAGGGATTCCCATTTCCATTCCATCCCCTTGCAAAATCTACATACAAAAATTCGTCCATTTTGGTGTTTGCCAAATTTTTAGTTAATGCAGACAAGACTTTGCACAAAAACTCTGCTTCAAATTACACTACCAAGTGCCAACTGCGCTCTGCGCTGTGCGAAAAAAATGCTTTTGTTGATTGACATGTTTTTCAGGTAGTACAAGTAGCAGTGGCTAGGAATTTGGACAGGAATTTTGACAGGTTGAAATAAATTGAAATTGGAAACCGAGAAAACCGGTGCGGGTGCGGTACGGTACGGCACGCTGAAGGGTTGCAGTTCGCACGTCGCAATTCGCAAAGGCCATTTTGATTGCTCGTCTCAAAATTCGCATCACGTTCAAGCCTTTTTTTCTGCGGATTAGATAAAAATCTTAAAAATTTCTTTTTGACGTCTTCAGTTCAGCCAGCTCCCCTTCATTGAAATTTAACCCCGAAGTGACAACATTCTTTGTAAATTGCGGCTTGGCTTGGCTGGGCCGTTGTTGTTGCCGGCAGTTTATTTTGATGAGGACTTCCACACCCATTATGCATAATTTTGCATTCAAATGTTTGGATGATGAGGCTAGTCTTGGGTGGGGGGTTGGGGAGGGGTGCTGCTGCTTTCTGCAGAGGTGCTGCAAATGGGAATTTCCTAGCCAGCCTCAAATCTCAAATGCCAATCGTTTGTTAGGCCTGAGTTTGCAAAATGTGTGCAAAAATACCAAAGACAAAAGGCAAAGTCCATGAAATGAACCCCAAAAACCAGTTAATTTATTTGCCCGAAAATCTTTAAATATTTTCGGGCCTTGTACTTGTACATTATTTTTGTGAATCTTGTCATTTCTCGGCGTTCATTCATTCTCTTGCTGAGAACAGAAGATTGCTCCGAATCCGAGCCATTCGATTCCTAGAATCGGTGCGGTGCGGGCGGTGCTAAAATCCTACTTTTCTACTAACATTGCTATTGCTACTCTGTCGGTTCGGTATTTGACAGATCCCACAGCACAGCCACAGCCATGGCACAGAACAGAGATTTTAACCTTTGAATGTCTTTGGTGTTAGATATAAATACAACACACGAACGACACACACAGACGACTGACTCACCCCACACATGTACTGTAGTCGAAAATCTTAAAACCGGTTTCTGCGGTGGAAACTTCTACCTCGGAGATAACCCTTGTACGTAGCTTGTAGCCTTTCGCTGCTCCAACTCCAACATCTTGCCTTTAACGTCTAAGACATCTTTCGAGATCATTCTTCTACAGCATAGAAACAAGAACTACACTTTTATTTTCACATTACATTTTACATGGAAACCGGAATTTAGATTTTCACGCCTCGAACGGCAGATAGCAGAGAACAGATTCAATTTATTCGTTTTAACACTCCCGAGTCCCGTCCCAACTCCGACTACAAAAATTGCACACTTCAACGTTCAACTCTCCTCAACCAATTTGGTTTTAGTTTTGTACTTTCTCATTAAAAAGGGTTTGGTATTTCTGTTTGTTTTTTTTTGCCAATTTGCAAATTGGCAAATGCCAATTGCATTTGATTCTTGCTTCAAGTCTTCGTCTTCGGCGTCTGCCGGCCAGGCTAACCTGCACTTCGCCACGGTTATATAAGAACGTTTTTAGCAAGCAAGCTCATTTATTACATACTCAACTCCATTCCTGTCCGCATATAGCTTAACATTTATTGCATTTTTGCAAAACTCTGCTCTGACAGGCAAAATAATTAGGCCTGGGTCACAGGTCGACGTGGCAGTCGATATATTCTCATCTTGCTTGCAAATACTGCATGCTGGAACTGGCACTGCATGGCTGTGCTGTGCTGTGCCATTTTGCAAGAATTGCACAAAAATCCGCAAAATTCAGTCCCATCACACAAGATAAAACTAGGAAACTTGGACTAGGGCCCTCCGCAAAATTGACGTGAACGGATGAGATTTAGATTTCAAGATCTTAAAATCCGAATCTCATCTGTTCACGTCGATTCGGTTTCATCTTCAGATGAGGTTTTCTTTGGCTTCTTTCTTTCAATGTTTTTGAGGTTATTTTGGTGTACGGAATTAAGAAATACATAATTTTTTGACGCAAAGCACTGCAATGTGAGCACAGATCAAATGCAGTTCAATCAGTGTTGAGCCAGCCTCAGTTGCTGCTCAAAATTAATTCTTAAAAAAAAGTTTCACTCTATTCCATTGCATTCCGAATGGATCTCATCTTACTAATTTGACTTTTGCACGCGAGGGCAGCTTTTGCACGCCTTGCATTGCATTGGCTGGCATTCCTCACTTCTCTGTGTTGTTAATTTGTTCAACAGGTTAAAAAAAATTTGTCTTCTTCTTCTTCTTTATGTTCTCGAGTGTAGAAGGATGGATAATGGGAATGAGTAATAATTTTTGCCCAAAGGGTTGAGCATAACCACCAAACCCATTCCACATGATGCTGCTCCTCGCTCGAATGTGTTCGAGTGTTTTTTCAAAGAAGTTGTTTAAACAATTGCCTCCATTCCTAGCTGCTTGCCTAGCCTAGCCTGTGTATCCTCCGGGAGAAAACTAGTGCCGTTGCCTAGCAACAGCAACAAATGTTCTGTAATCGGATCCAGCAAGTGCAAGAGTCTTCTGCAAAACGGAGGCGTCAAGAATTACATGCATTAGATTGTATACCTCGCCAAAAACAATTTTTAGACGCAGGCAGGCAGGCAAAGATCTTCTAAGCTCTAAAACACATTACATGAGCATGAGATTAAAATTCAAATCAACAAATTGCCATTTTTCTCAACAATGCAATGGAGTGAAAAAAACGCATTGCTCTGCTCGCACTCGCACGAAATGCACGCACGCACGCAAGCGCACGTCGCACGCACTTATCAACTTAACTTGGGATGGGAATGCAGACGAAACGCACACCTTAATTGACCCCTTCATTCAAGCCAATAGCCAGCCAACAAAAAAATTTACAAAAAAACCTGTCACTTGTATTTTTTTGCAGTTTATTCATCAGCACCTGTGAAAATCTGTAGTGGTCGCGGTCGCTCCCCAACTCCCCAGCTAGTACTTGTTGTAATGGTACTCAATATTATTAATGACTCATTCCGAAAGCATCAGAATTCAGAATCATAGAATTAATCGCTCCCAGGATTTCAACTGACTTTTGACTAACTGTGCCTGACTAATCCCAACAGTTAGCAAAGTACCCCCTCCACCTGCTTCTTCAGACTGACTTCTTCTAGGTCAATTTCGTCATCATCGTCGTCGCTCGCCAGAATTTGTTGATATAAACAATTGTCAGAAGCAACAATCGGAGTCATTCATCTGTTGGTCGTCGTCGTGCTGATCATCTCATCTCATCTCATTGTTGACCCAGACCCAGACCCGTTCGTTCATTGATTCAAACGTGGGTCATCTGCTGCTCTGAATGGACAAGACGACAGCAGCATTGTTGTTCAATTTTGGGGATCCTGGTTTAGTTTTACATAGTCTTGACTGTTTCCATTGTTGACCGTTTCGTATTTGCATTTGCATTGTTTAAAAAAGACTGCAAGAAAGTACTCCAGCAGCCATGTTGAAAAGTGAGAGTGTCGACTTGGAAGACTCGACGCTGAGAATGATTGGCGGGGGCGGGAGTGAGAATCGAAAGCCGAAACTTTTTCGAAGAAGTGTCACGGTCCCACACGACATTCTCTGCGGCACCGGCACCACGACCAACAACAACAATCACAAATTGATTGACATGGTTCGTCCTTAGAATCTTTTTCTTGGAATTTCTTCTCTAATTTTAATTTTTAGTTTCAAAACTACACGTTTTGCTCATTTTTATTTTGAGAGAGAATTTTTATTAAGCAGTCAGTCGAATTTTCTCGATGTCAGAGGCTGCGTCGTATCCGGGTAGTTTTAGATCCGAATCTTGAGTAATTGGGTTCTTGCTGTGCCGTCGTCTTAACACAGTTTGGTCATCGTCGGACCCCTCACAGAGCCCATTCCCGTTTTTTCATCCCTTTTTTGGAAAGATTTTATTCATTTTTATTGTACTAAAATCTTTTTGGGATTGACGCGACTGACTCTGCAGTGCAGTGCCGTGACTGACGCCAAGCTCAAATCCTCTTTTATTGTTAAAATTTTTAATTTTCATAACATTTGATTGTGTGTTATTACGTACTACTATTATGCATTTTGCATTTGCATGCGGATTCCTTCTTTGTAAAAAATCTCAAAGAAGAGCCAGCAGCCAGTCGAGAATTTTTCTTTGGCGAGGACTTGAGTTTAATGTGATGGTTTTGCAGTTTCAAGTTTCAACTTGCAACAATACAATGCAAGGCGACAATACCAAATGCAATTAGTACCCAGGGTGCCAGACGCCAGAGTGCATTTATTGCGTTTTATCAACTCACTCAATGGGGGGACGAAATTTTTTAATTTGACAGAGATTGACAATAATATTAAATTTTACGTTTATAGCAAGCGTTTTGAACAATCTTGCGAGATGGCGGACGACGGCGCGACGGATTTATTCTCTCATGACGAACATTGCACTTTTTTAACACAACTCTGAACACAATTCAAATCCCAAAAAAAAAACATCATTCATCATGATTTGAGCATAAACTTGATTTTTTTTTCGGTGGTTTCTTGCTTACAAAGATTTTTCAAAACTTTTAATTTGGCTCAAAACCTTGGGCTGTGAGCACTTAAAATGTGCACGCAGTATTTGTTGAATTTTCGTATAAATTTGCTTCACTAAAATTAACGCTAGGTTTGAACATGAATTCAAGGCAAAGGCCAGGTAGGAAATCCAAAATTTATTTCATAACATTTCATGCGGGTATGCCAGGCCAGTAAGCCAGTAGCGTGCATATTATCTGCAGGAGTCCTCTCCAAATACTTCCAAAAAATTTATAAATGTAATAAATTAGCAGAGTAGAACTACAGCTGCTCTAGGCTAATTAGCCTCTCCCATTTTTTTTTAAACAATAGGGGATGATTTTAAAAAACGGGACATTTGTAGATGTGCACATTTTGAAGTTTCAAATTCTCAAATGTTTGTCTTGTCCGTAGCATAGCATTGGACATAAGCATCCCCATAATTAAGTGTCCACGTCAACCTCATTCCCTTTTAAAGTCACATTAAACTTGCTCTTATTTCTTTTGCCCATATTTTTCGTCTGACACCAGATCTTGATTAGGCTTCATCCTCAGTAGGTTGACTACTCTGAATTTGAACAAATCGTAAATTTTCCAGTGACAGGCAAGGGAGACCCTAAAAAAATGGCCATAAAATTGTAGTCGAGCCAAACTAGCAACAACGCTTGAATTTGGAACATTTGCTTGGCAAATAAATCTTCAATTTCAAAATTAGACAAGAAAACACTAGCAGTGCTTGCTTGCTTTGGACAAGGCACGCACAAGTGCGGCCACGCACGGCGGCACGGAAGAACCACTTAAGAATGTTGTCAAACTCAATTAATTTATTTCCAAACGGTGAACGTTAACAACAATTTAGTAACAATGCTTGAATGCCTGTAATGTTGCAACAATGAGTCGAGCAGCGCAGACGCAGACCGGCGCCTATTTTATTTTGTCTTTCTCTTTAGCATCTTTAGCAAATCACAAAATTTAAAATTCACTGCACATTTAATTTAATTTGCTCCCGAGGGGACAAAAAAAAAGACAAGCCCCCTGTGGATTTTAACAAGGAGAATTAAGATAAATTGTTGGGACGTTAAGAGCTCACAACACCTGGACCTGGAGTTACATAGGTTCATTCATTCAGGTGAGGATTAAAAATGCAGCAAGACAAGACAAGACGAGACAAGATAAGAAAAGATTGATTCGGAAGAAGATAAGGGTGACAATGACAATGACAAGAATCCAGAGAAGAGACCCAGACAGTCCAGTCCAGTCCAACTTTTCGACTTGGCCATTTTGCTGTTCCTTCCTTGCCTTTCATTGTTGCTTTCATTGTTGACTATTGTTGCAGTTGATTGTTTGATAGGCTTTTTTCTTCGGAGGACTTTGGATAGCAGTTAGCAGTTAGCACAGTTGTTCAATAAATCTTAGGATGACAATTTGGTTTTGGAGAGTCAGTCATCCTAACACTGCACTGCACTGGCTGGCTGGCTGAATTCTACCACCATTTTGAACTTTGAGAGTTTGGGATTCGGTGCAAAAAAAATGCAACGCACTGGGACTGGGACTGGCACTGCATGTGCAGTATCCGAATTGCATCCGAAAACTTGAAAATTGGCATTTGTGAGAGATTGCGATACACCTAATTGACATGGCAGCAAAATGCGCCCAAAGTCCAACCCGGTGCGGTCCTCGTCAGAACTCCCATTGTTTTGACTTATCAAACGAAACAGCAACAACTTTGGAGATTTTTAATGACTTTTTAAATAGTACATATTCGTCAACAACAACGTCTTATTCCGAACAGCAGAGCAGTGCAGTGCAGTGCAGAGCTTGCTCGGTCTTAAAACTTTCAAAGTTTTTCTTTCTTCTCTTCGTTTTAAAAATAGGCATTTGAATTTTTGGAAGAACAGTGAGTCTTCATGTTCATCTCTTCGTCATTTATATTGGTTAACCTGGGTTCAAAAGACTTGGCAATTGGCAGTTGGCTGGCAGTTTCAGTTTGGCAGAGTCAAAATCTTCTTCTTTTTCATTTTTCTTGTCTCTCTCTCCCATTAACTCAAAAATCTGATGAAGATGTTTATTCGAAAACGCAGATAAAAAGTGTCGCTGCTGCTGCGGTGCTGTCAGTTGATGCAAACCCAAGAAATTGACGTCCTAAAAAATTCGCGGCGGTCGCGATCGCAATCGCGACGCGAAATGAGTCATGAATGACTGCATTGCGTACAGAAAAAAAAGTATGATTCATCCTCTTACTCGATCTACATAATCATGTAATGTAAGCAAGCCTCACCTCACCAACCTGATCTGTGAGATTTAATAATAATGGTGATGGTAGAAAAATGCAAATTAGGTGTAGAATTTGATTGCCAAGAAAGCAAGCAGCTTCGGCCAGGGCCGGCCAACTAACTAACTTAACTAGCTTCAAATGAGTCGATTCGGTGACGACGGGTTTAATAAACCGGAATTGTTTATGATTACGTAATCAACAATCAATCGACTGGGACTGGAGTTTTTCAATGAGTGAAGTCCATCAATATGCATGCATGCAAATAATTGGCTCGATCGTCGCGTCCGAATGTGATCCGAGCCCGACCAACCCACTCCAATTTCAATTTAATTAATTGAAAAAATTGTCTCGACTCGACTCAACCAAAGTCTCAGTTTACGAGATTCACTTAAGGCTAAGAAAACTTGTCCCAAAAAAATTTGTAGTGGTAGTCTAGTCCTGTATGTTGGCTGTAGCAAAGTCGCAGAAATATTTGGGAAACAATAAAATTCAAAACGAAACGATTTCCCCATGTTTTTCTCAATCTCAAATGGTCTCATTTTTATTGTTCTCTGAAAACTCATTCAACTCATGCATTTTAAGGGGCATTTCCTCAGCACTCAGTTTGTACTGCACTAGTTTTTACACCAGCATAAAAAAAATACAATTAGGCAATTTTGTTCCAGATTCATAAATTTTATTTGCCGAGCTCCTGTCCTATCCTGCCGGGCTGGCTCTGCTCCCAATTTGACTCCATATAATTCCCAGCAGCAGCAAAAGAACAAACAAGAACATGCTTTTCGCACTAAAAAACTTTTCGGTTTTTTTTTTGGCCTAGCCTAGGATTTGTATTAGGCATTGAGAGAAGACAAAAATCATCAGTTAAAAAAGTGCAACTGAACTGATCATAAAAAAACACGTCTTTCTGGGGTTCTAAAATAAATTTGGGTATAGGAATAGTGCGACTGCTAGCACACATTTTTGCCACTTGCCAGGAGCAACTTTACACTTTTTTTCTGACTTCGACTCTGACTTGAAGTCAAGTGAATGAAGATGAAGAATTTTTTTTTCTGTACTCCACATACACACCTCTGTCAAAAGACTAATTTTAGTTTTTCGCTCTAGTGAGTGAGAGATGAAATCGCGCGTCAGAACAGAACCCGCACCCGGGTCTTATGCTACTTTACGTACTACTCTGTGCAAAATATTGAAAGACTGAGAAAAAAATTTAAGCCTGCCTTGCCTTGGCAAGGCTAAATACATACTTCATTATTTGGCCGATGTCGTAGAATATTTACCAGGTTAAAATTTGCGAATTGACTATTGACTACCCATGATTCGAAATTCGCAAAAATGGCCAGGTTTTCTCAAATTCGCCCCGCACCGGCCCCACCACTGCACGCCAAAAGTACCTGGATTAATTGGTAGGTATAGGGTGTAGGAACGTTTTCAAAAGTCGAAACCGAATTCGGTTAGGGTTCTTCGACTTCGACATATAACGCTTGAATTATAGTTTCATAATTTGTACCGAGTGAACAGCGTACACTGGCTGCATGCACACTGCACGGTGTCAAACTTTGTTTCCTTGTCTTCCCTTCAGTTTCGCATCATCGGTGATCTGTTAAACTGCAATGTACATTTGTGTTCCTTGTGTGTGCAAAAATTTTTGCTCTAAAACTAGCAATTTAGAGTGCCAATGCCAATTTTAATGGAGATAAATTACAAATTTATGGGCGGTTGAAAGTGGCTCAAGTCTCAAGTCATGAATTGAACACAAGCAAGTGAGATTTTTTGTGGGTGATTTAATTCGATTCGGTTCGACGATTTGAGACAAATTAACATTCTTGGGATGCACTACATTCGTCGTAAAGTGTAGTCGTGTCGTGGAGTCGTCGTTCGTTTCGATTTCTTTGGCAATTTGCACAGTTGCAGTGCAGTTTGCAACTTGCCGTTGGACCAGAAGAAGTCATCAAAGGAGGACGGCACGGGTGTGTGTGTGACGAAACCGAAAAAACCATAAAAAAAATCTAATAAAGAATTCAACGAATGCAGCGCAGTGCAGTGCAAACAATAAAATAAAAACAACAGCTGGACACCTCTGGACAAATTTGGATTTCGGATTAGATCAGCACACACGGCACTTGATCTTGAAATGATCATGGTCTTAATTTTTAACAAGTCCAAGTGCTAGTGCGATGCGTCAAGTCTCAAGTTGTCCAATTAGAAAAATAACTTGAGCCAGAAATTCTAAATCGTAAATACGTAAATAAAAGCGTAAATCGGCTCCATATTTTCATCCTTTGCAAACAAGCACAAACATTGTCGTTCGTGGAGCTCTCAGCGTTTCCAATTAATTTTTTTTTGCAAATAAATTTCCGCGTCTTGATTGAATGCTAGCTAGCTGGCTAAGCAATTTTTGCAAAAACTCTCTAGTCACGCTTAGACGCCACTTCGTCAAAAAACTTTGTAGCAGATGCATGGCTGTGCTTGTGCTGAGGGCTGTGGCTTCGGTTCGCCAAATGCCGACAATAGCAGGTAAATAGTAAATGCTAAGCGAATTTTGATTGATTTCTTTGCAAAATGTTTAATAATTATTCTTGTAATCATTCAAAAATTTTTACAAGGAATTTGTTCGTCTATTGACTGAGATTTGAGAAATTTTGTCAACAATGAGACAATCATAATCGAATCATGCACAACAGGGCATGAAATTGTCAAAGCATCCGAAAAGACTATTTGAGCATCACAATCAAAATCAACAACAACCTACCCCCTACCCCTTGTTTATACTTTTTCTGAAAGCCGTGCAAAATTGAAAATGCGGAATGCAGATTTTGTCCTGGTGGATCGACGCACTTGAGAATCTTTAACTAAGCTAGCTACGTATGTTTGCGCTTCAAGCTTCAATTTGATTCTGTATTGAGGTGTCGTGTGTCACTCAAAACCAAGTACTTTTATGCTCATAATACATACATAGTTCAACACATTGCTAGATTAAAAAAAAATTATGCACAAAGAGCACAGACGAACAGAGCTCGGACGACCCGGGTGGTAGAGCAGCAGAGCACCACACGTCTCCTTTCCATTTTTGGCACTCCAATTTGACACTATCTTAAATCCTAATCCGCTTTCTCATTATAATTTTAATCTTCAACCAATTTCAAACCCAACAACTTATCCAACCATCATCCAGTCCAGACCAGACTTTCAACCTGCATTGCATTCCGACGTTCTCATTTCCATTTCAAACCTGCATTTTTTTCTGCACAGTTTGACAGACTTATTAACTTTCCATTTCACTCTGCCTGCCTATTTCAAATATTCTTGTGCCAAAAGTGAAATAGTTCACTTTTGGTGCAAGAAATTATAGTCAAATATCTTAATCTGGCCCAGTCCAGTCCAAAGACTATGAACAAAGCAACAGCTTAGTTTTTTTTTGGTGGTGGGCGTTTGCCATGCAAATTGTGTTCTATTCTAGTGCAGCGCCTATTCGCATAATTTGCAACTCTGACTGACACAATTAACTCTTGAGCTCGTCAATCGTCATCTGATCTGATCAGATCTGCACTGCATGACTACAGCCAAAAACTGCTGCACTCTTCAAAATGCTGAGCATCGTCGACCGACCGACGTCAGCTCGTCAGTTCATTTGTTGTGTTGTCTTGTGTTGCCCATTTTTTTTTCATGACTAAAAATTTTGTACAAGCATGTAGTAGAATCGCAAGAGATTGTGATTGTTGTGAATGAGTTTGTAGAGATGAGAGTTGAGAGTGAGTGAGTGAGTCAGATTTGTCAGATCATTGATGAAAATATGACCTCTGCCCCGCCCCACTTCACCACAAATGGTCTCAAAACTTTTTCAAAGAATTACAGTCAGCAATAAATAAACCAAACACACAAAAAAAAGGAGCATAGCAACCATGCAATGCAATGCAATGCAATTGAGACTGTACATTGTAAAAATGGATAACACTCAAAGTGCAGTGTGCATCCTTCCTTGCCTCTTTCGTTTCCTCATCTCTCAGCTCATCATCATCAACTTTCATCCACAGCATCATCACCATTCTAGAATCTTCTAAAAAATTAACACACTTTCCAAATCTCGCCCGCCCGCCCGGCAGACCTTGTCCAAAAAAAATGTGCTCAAGACAATTGATGGGTTGCAATTAAAAGCCAGCCGTCTCATTTGTTTCCTCAATTTGCGTTCGTTCCCTGAATGAAGTATGATTGACTCTCTGGTTGGTTGGCCTATTTCTGAAATATTTCATTTTTTTGGCAAAATTTTCAAAATTCCATTCTGCAAAGTATTCGAAATTCTACTTTGCAAAACATTAAAATTCTATTTTGCAAATCATTCAAAATTCTGCGTATTCTGCTCCAGTACTTGGCCCATTCTTACTTCGTAGCGTAGCAGTGAGCGAAATTTTTCACTAGCAACTCTCAAGACTGCAAAAGCACTCCCATTCTTAAAATTTGACGCAAATTTGTGTGCAAGATTTCAAACAAATCTTTCGAATAAAGTGAATGACAAATATGTGGGGGATCCTAAAAGGAAGCTTTCAAGATTAGATCAAATGTTTTTTGACATTGAATTCAAATATGTACAAATATATGGTTGGTTCTGCTTCTGCTGCTACCACATCCTTATCAAATTTGGAAGCTGCAAATGCTGGAATTGATGAGATGCAAAATGCAAATGCAAAAAAAGTGGCGAATGCATGCATCTTTGTCTCATTAGTTGAGTTGGACTTGTGTCATGTTCAGGTCAGGTACAGTACAGGTGTCTTATTTCTTTGGCACGTATTTTGCATATTTGCGACGCGTATCTTGCATATTCTTTGGGCAGATGTGCAGTGCAACGTGAGACCGACCGACCCCAACTTTTTCCCCATCAAAAAATGTTTATGACACTTTACACCACTACCACTGCCACTACCACTACGTACTTTTGAGTGGGTTTTTAAAGTTTTTTCTCGAAGGATTTCGAATGGAATGGAATGGAATAGCACATAGAAGAATGAATTGAAATATAAATACGTGAGAAGAGTGCCTGCCTTCCTTGATGACTCTTTACATTGCTTATCATACATAAGCACAAGACCTATCCATAATAATAATCTTCATCATTCGTTTTTTTCTTCTTCTGTTCCTCGAAACAGATTCAGATTCATTTCACTCACACTCAACTCAACTGACTTAACCTGACACGTTAAGTTCGTCTTCGTCGTCGTTCGATTCTTCCAACTTCATTTCAACTCTATTCTTCTTCTTAATTGGTCAGAGTCAGGAGTCAGTCCCAGTCGCACTTCGTAGGAAATCGCAATCTTTGAAATCAAGACAATTTTTTTTTATAAAAACAGTGCCGTCTTCCCACCCCGGCCCTCCTCGTTGTGAACTTGTGATTGTAAGTTTTTGCCACAAAAAGTGTCGATTTTGCCGATTTTGTGCAAAGTTTTAGTAAACGTTCTGGCCATTCTTGTGATTAGTCTGTTCTGTGATGATGTCGGCTCTGCTGCTGAGGTCCAAAAATCGCTCGGTAAAACTTCTGCATAATATGTTGTATTTCAATGTTGTACAAGTTGTACAGCTACATAATTGGCATACATAAATTGCAATAATTATTGCAAAGCAGACAGCAGCAGAAGTGCTGTTCTAAAATTTAACCTTTAGATATTTATACATATTCTTGACTAGCATACGTGCATGTAAATGCATGATATTTTTGGAACGGTCAAAGGGCAAGAATGGCAGGCATTAAGAATGACGGAATGTTATCTAAATTCGATAGCTTATTTGCGTTTGCCGAGGGCAGAGGAAAGGCACGCCTAAATCTACATAGTTCTTTCTCGATGCATTTAAAAAATTCTAAACTAGTTTGACTAAATTTTTAATTACTAATCAACAATAAATTTCATGTATTTAGTAAACGAGAGTGCGAGTGGATGGAAATTTCATTCGAATTCGAATCTAGCCATTTGTGTATGCAATTTGGGATTTGACTTTTAAAACTTTTTTTAACAGAGTGAAAATTCTCATGTCGGGCTCATCATAAATACTCTTTTTTTAAAACCTTGCATGCATGCGTTGTTGGCTAAAGTCCAAACAAAATTTAGTGGACCAGAACCAAAACTAGTCCAATGCACTGCACTGCACTGGAGAGATAGACTCTACTATGTTATGTACTAAAAAAAATTGCACTGCATTTTATTTAAGCCCACCTGAAATGCATTTTTGTTCATAAATATTAATTAATCGACTATAGGCCAGGCTCTCTGGATGAAATCATACGGGCTGCACACACATTCCAATTCCATTTACGCCTCCATTTTCCTTGCCTTGCTTCCTTGGAAGGATCGCGATCGTGATGCGAAGATTTCGCAATCGCACAAAATTCAATTCCAATTCCAATTAACTAAATCTAATTAGTTAAGTTAGTTGTTAGTGTTACTGCCTGGACCCTAACTGGCGGCGGCTTACAAGCAACCAACCACAACCGCACTGCAAAATTGTGCAACCGTTGTTCGTTGCAAGCGTCATCATTTGGCCTCAGCTTTTAAAATGACAACCATTAAACCATATGCCATTTGCCATTACATCCCGAGTGCGCATAAATTTTTAAATTTATGATGATTAGCACTTAACCGACGAATTACAAGTTAATGAGTCAATGCATGCATTGCATTACATTGCATTTATTCATTAATGTCGGAACCTTGCATTGCATTCGCATTCAGGAAGATAACTAAAAAACAAGGGTAAACCATTAATAAGAGAGCGAATACATGCGAATAAAGCCCTTGATGATTTGTCTTTATTGCCAATTGCGAATTACCAATTTGCCATTTCGATTTCGCCAATCTGTCGGTACGTCCCTACGTACTGCCAGCTAAAGCTAAGCAAAGCTCTTTGATCCTCCAAAATTTAATTTGCTGGAATGGTTGTGCAAATGACATGTATAAATTAAATGCCAGCATTCCTGCTCATAATTAATAACCCGTACCTATCTTTATGACCCTAACGCTGACGTTGGGACATCCTTCACAGTGCAATGAGCAGTCAAGTGAAAAATTGATAGCCAAGAAATTATGATGAAGCTCAGCCAAGCGTTTTGCGATTGCCTATCAATCACAATTTTTAAATTAGTTCATTTTACGTTCCTAGAAGAAGACAGTCTACTCATACACAGCGCAGCGCAGGCAGATTCACAAAACGACCGACCAAAGTCAGAAATTGCCAATTATCAGGGCTATATTTAGCCAATTTTAATTAGGACCAGTGCCAAACTAATTTGAAACTGACAAGGAGAGCTAGCTGAAAAGCTGCTGATTCGAAGCAGATCTCAAGCAACACAAAAATATGCTCACGTTTCCAGTCATCAAACCGTCATCTTATTTTTTCAAGGTAATAATACTCCACCAATTACCAATGCAACCAACCCCTTGCGCAATGATTTTTTATAGCTTCGATTTCAAAGTTATCAAAAAAAAACAGTACAAAATTAAGGCCCTATAACACCCAGACTTACGCCCAGAACGGACCCTTCGGTGGTGTTCGATGTGTACTTTCACAAAAAGGAGCCCGCAATTTCGTACCGGGAATTTTGATCTTAAACACAGCACCAGCCCAGGTGTCGTGTTTGAAGATATACTCGTTTTTTAAGAAAAATCGGTCCAGGGCTGACATGCTGGAATTTGAGTAATATATTGTCCGCATATTTTGAATACCGCTAACGACACACGTGTATATAGCGTGAGGTGTTTGGGTGAAGCATTTAGTAGAATTTAACCCAGGTTTACATTTCGGTTAGGACATGTCATGTTCTAAAGACACTTTGACGAAACTCGACATACTCTTGGGTTCGAACTCGAAGAGTTCGTTATCGTTTTGGCTAGTTAGACTGGAATGGAATGCCGGAGAGATGAGCTTTGAGCTGAAGCTGAAGCTGAGCTTAGTCGTACCCTTTGCGTATACATTTTGAATATATGCTCAAAGTCAAGTGTGTACGTATATTCGAGAGATATGCCACTTCGTGCAGCATTGCAGCATTCTGTTGAACAAGTGCATGAACTTTGCGGGATTGTTTGCTAAATGACTCACAAGCTAGTAATCCAAGTTTTAAACTCATACAGATACAAATACAATAGAGCACCCAAAGCGCCTGACGACGACGACTCGACTAGGTTGACTACTGTGACTGTGGAATTGAACTTTTTCCAAGATTAGATACTTGAATTTGGAATTTACGCCTTTTTAAAGAGCGGCGGACGGAGGTGACTGAGCATTCATCTTTTTAAACCAAACCAAACTCGTTGAACAATTTCGACTTACGTACGATGCGATTAAACAAACACTTTTCGACAAATCTTCAAATCTTTCAAATTTTAACCTTCATATGCTTCATTTCATGTAAATTAAAACGACCAAATCATACACGGACACGGACACATTTCATAGCTTCCGGAATATCCAGATCCTGTTAGTCAAGTTTTTTGTCTGCCTCTTGTTTATGGAGCACAGATTTGGTCAGGTCATTAATTAATTGCAGACAACCATCGCTACGCTTGTCAAGACTTAATTTCTGGCTCTAAGCAACAATTAAAGGACAATTTAGCTGCTTGCTCTGGACTGGACTGGATGAATTTACAAAATCACGCATAAATTATATTCCAAAAGATTGCGATCATTCTTGCTATTGCCAATGTCAGGCCCAGTCCCAGTCTCCCAGTTATTTGTCCAATTGTTGTGTAATAATTTCAGCAAACGACTTGGACTCCGACTCCGACTGCTTTTAGTAATGCCCGCCGGGCAGTCTAAATAAATTGCTCGAGATTACGTACGATTTAATCCTCAACTCTTGCTTATTACTATACTCTACTAAATTATATAAATCTGAAGTAATCTGTATGCCCAAAAACTCGTTATTTCGTCTGACGGCTAACAAACTTCAGAGCTAGAACTAGCTGCATGCATGCACGACATGCACTCTGACCCAAACTTCAAACTTCAATTGTTGTTACAATTGAAACTAAATTGTCGGCAAACTGCTCACCTTCCCTTTAACGGCCCCTTTTATGGTCACAGAGAGGAACGAACGAGATTTTGAAAGAAATTATCGACCCAACTAATCATCCCGTCTATCAAAAAATGTCAGATGAATTGTTTTTTAATGACATTACCCATTTTCCTGTACAACAATCCAACAATCTCAAACAAAGCACTTGCACTTGAAAGATTTGGCCTGCAGATTTGGCCTGCAGAATCGTAAACACAACAAATAGAAAAAAAATAAGAGTGACAGTCACAACAGGGTCAGATCAAATCAGATCAGATGACAACAATCGACGGTCGTCGTCGTCGTCATTGTCGTGTCCCAAAAAAAGAACAGGAGCAGTCGACTCAGTCCAAGTCAAAAGTCCCTAATAAGATGCGACTCGAGATAACTTTGTCTCAATTATAATGCATGCATGATATTTGGGCCAAAGACGTTTCATGTTTTTGCGACGCCTACGATTTCAATTGTTGTTCGATTTTCAATTCTAGGTGGTCAAATCGTGTGATTGATGAATCATTAAAAAATTTGCATGCTGGCATGCATTTGCTGCCTTGAGGACAAGAGAGGGCAAGACAGGAAGCCCAGAGTGCCTCTGTAGAACTGTTTTTATGGTTTAAAATTTGAGTGACAATGACAAGACGACAAGAGAGTGTCACAGCAGTCACCAGTCACTCCTTGTCAACTACAACTGTCTGACGGGACCCCAAACTAAAACAAAACAAAACAATGTAACATGCAAATTAATTTAATTATTTAGCTGTCCCAGTCAAAATATAGAAATACGTGTTGGCCAGGTTTCCTTGAGTTGTCGTTGTCGACGACGACCTTTTGGTTTTGGTGGAGTCAGTCGCGGACGTTGAGAGGAATTTAAAAAGCTACGTGAGCTTGTATCAGACACGCAAAACACGGCAAGGTTTAAAGGGCTGTTGAAAAATTCAGGAATTTGAGTTGAATATATTTTTTGGGGTTTGATTGAAATAAAAAAATCCATATCATGTATCCCGTCCTTGCCTGGAAAGATTGCACCTATTTTTATATTTAGCACATTTAGAGTGAAAGTGAAATATTTCTATTCAGAGATTAGTAAAATTATAACCAAAAATTCATAAATAGTTGATTTGATTAATTGATTGATTAACAATTTTTGGTTATCTGGATTCGATGCTCAAAAGCTCAAGCCAAGTCTGGTTCCAATCGTATTGTGGTCTGATTCTAATGTGACCAATTTTTCAAAGCCTTGTCGTGCATGCTAGTACTAGTCTGTTTACTTTTTGATCTTGCGAATAAAATTCGCAATAAACTCAACAACTTCTTGGAGTACCCCTGGACCCAGTCTCAGCCTAACACTCGAAAATTAATTTGACAAATTGATTAGTTACGCAACGCTATGTTCTTTTGGTCGTTCTGGTGAGCCAGGACTGCTTTGCATTTGCTTGCATTTGCAAAAATAATGCCAATGAAATCTTGTAATACCGTATTGCTTCAATTCAATTTATGTTGAGGTCTTGGTGTTACGTTGGTGGTCTCAATAAAGATTTGAACAACAACAATTCGCAATTCGGATCACATTCGCAATTCGCATTCCCATTCCCATTCCAACACTTCCCTTTCATTGAGTTTCAGTTTCAAGTGAATAATTTTGAATTGAGTTCATACTCATAGACGGCAAGACGGGGAGAGCAACAAGTGTCAATTCCCAGTCCAGACGACGACGGCGGCTGTGGCTCTGGGCCTGGGCCTGGACGAGACTAAACAGAAACAAAAGTCTAATTTGATATAATTTATTTCACACTTACAAATTAGACTAGCCCGATCAGACAGATAGAGTAGTAGTAGCCATGCCATTTGCCAATTTTGCCATTGCATTGCATTCAAGTATGCAGCAGTGCAGTGCAGTGCTAAGCTCAATTCTTGGACCACACACCACATGAACTCTTGTAAATCTCATTATCGCGATTGAGTCCGTCAAATTTGCCAATTTGACAATCTTCTTGTGTGTTTTATGTCCAAAAATTTGATTTAAGATTCCTGATATTTTTCTGAGTCCATATCGATCGTGCCTTGTCGTATCCGATGTCGTATTTTTTTTTTACTACTGCGACTACTGCCCGTTGTTTTGAGAGAACACCAGCAAATATTCCGATTGCATTGGCAAGAAAGATACTAGAAAAATAGTACACTGCCAACTGCATGCATAGCTACAGATTCGATAAGTCGATTCTATAACTATGATTCTATATAACTAACTAGCTAACTAACTACGATTCTATTTATTATCGATGGACTCAAATTATAAACTCCTCAGTCACTCACTCAGATTCCTCGACGATACTCTCGAGTTTCGACTGTCTCAACTCTCTCAACTTCAAGTTTGACGAGTACATAGTTCGACTTTTTGACTCGTTCTTTACGTACTTAATTGAGATTTTCATCTCTCAAAAACTTTTTGTCTCGAACCTTGCGATTAGAATCTGAATCAAATTCTTAATCTGATTGACTCGACTTGACTTGATCTTTTAATCAACATTAATCATTAATCAACCCCCACGCACGCAGTACCAATCATAATTGCACTACGCCGACAACGACGACATCAGATTCTAATCATCACAAACGTTTTATGACCCATTGTTGTGCTCTACAAGTTTTTACATAGTTTGGCTTTACATTTGCATTTACATTTTGATTGTTGGCAATTGTTGCCAACAATCAAAATACTGCATCTGTCAACACTTGAGGACTGAGGAGGAGTCGAGTGCGAGTGCTTCTAAACGTTTCAGTTTAAGGCGACGACGACGAGATGGACAGCTTAGAATTTTTCAGCAAGAATGGTGCTGGTGGTGCTGCGAGTGGCGTTTTCACAAGTAGTGGCAGTAGTGCCGCCAAAGACCACCTCAAAAATTTATCCTTTAGGAATCGTGATGAGTATCAAATGATGCTCAACTTTGTCAGAGAGGTAATACAATTAAAAACAATTCATTGAATGAAATTTGTAATTCTGCAAACTTTGCAGTTTGAGTCTGCAGTAACTTTTTGTTTAATTGAATTGCATTGTATTGCTGATCGAAATGAGTTCACAGAGTTCAATAATTGGGGCCATTATTACGTCACACAAAATTGTCCCTGCTCAAGTATGTGACGTCTGCTAGATTTTGTTTTGACGCCGACGGCGATGAGTAGTAAATTTTAACTAGACTGCTGCAGACTGCAGGTTCAGGTGGCACTTGAACTCCGCAATTCACACAATGTTAAACTCTTAGAATAGAATGTAAAAAACACTTGCATTTTTGCACGGAAATTTACAGGTTGACTGATGAAAGTACAGAATCAGCTACTACTAGCAGTCACCCTCATCGGTCTTCAATTAGGTGTTTTTGCTTGCTAAAAATCAAAACAAATTAATGATGAAACGTAGCATTGAATTGACTCATTTTTGCTTCAGTTTTTTGTTTTCGTTTTTGAATAATTTTAGTCTTAAGAATTAGCACAAATTAAGGCAAAGGCTGACATAATTTTACTAACGGTTGTCACGTTGTCAGTTGGCAATGTCATGTTTTGAATGAACTCATCATCAGAGTTTTCATCTTGGTTTGCTTGCTGAAAATTACACGTGCATGCTGCAGTCTGCAATTTTCATGACAGACGTACAAAGTCGTTACGAGTTTTTTGGCAAAAGCCAATCTGTAACTTTCTCAAACTTGGTCCAAATCAGTCGCGAATCCAATGCAATCGCATTCGGTTTTCCTAACAATGCAGCAACAATGAAAAATGAAACACCCTGTTTACATTTTTTCGCAAAGGCAATACCCGGGTAGGGTAAGCTCTACAAAACAACACAATAATTATTATTGGCAAACTCATTCCATTCCCGCCAATGCCATACTACTCAGCGTCTGCAGCATCTACCGCGGGTGACGTCGATTGGCTGGCACATTAGCTGATTTTTGGATTGAAATAAATGATATTAAATTTTTCACTTGAGTAAATAAACACATTCAGTACATTACATTTGAAAACCGTTACGCACAAGTATACACACGTACAAATTGCAAAAAGTAGGGTCTTAGCATGAACACCAGCAAATAATAATAATTTGGATGATTAAGTTTGCCCAGCCATGTACAACACTCATATTTTTCTAATAATTGTGCCGCCTGCCTGCCCTGCCCTGGTGTTACGATAAAAAAAATGTGGTCAAATCACCACAAGTCAGCTAGCTGCCCGGCCCCGGCCCAGCCCGGTCCGCCCTACCATATCTACGTACTTTAACTTTCCTCCTGTGCTGTGGTTAGTATGTATTTAGTTTTAGTTGAGTTCAATTTAGGTACATTTATTTAAATACAATAATTATTATTGTACAGTCTTGTAGGAAGGAAGGCTTTGGCGTAGGAACTGTTAATGCCGAAATTATATTGCAAAAATTATAGAGACGACAAAACCTCAATAAGGAAGATGGGGATGAGCTAGCAAATTCGATAGCAGCAGCACATACATGCATGCTCGACTTGCAAATTTTGTCGTCCTTTTAAGCTTAGTAGCTAGTAGTCAAAGTTCTTTTTCTTTGATTCGTTTCTGTTTGATTTGCAAATTTTACAAAGCAATAGACACAAAAAAAAAACTCTGCATTCTGATACAAGTTTAGTGGTATATGTTGCGCGTGTTGAGTTCAATGTTAAAGTGTTTTCGGTGTATTTGAGTTGTTTGAATTCATCTCAGCTCACAATTCGCAGAAATTAAGTTCGAACATGGAAGAAGAATTTGATGAAGACTTCGATGATTTTGTGGTAATGCAAGATTTCGTGCTGTTTTATCTGAAGTTGTTTCTGCTAAATTTGTGCAATTTTTTTTTCAATTTCTGTTGTTTTTGGCACAGTGTTCATTTCGTATTGCGAAAATTCCCCTCGGCAGGGCAAACTTCCCACGCACTCCATCAACTAATTAGCGTCGATTAGACACTTTTAAAAGTGTGTGGATTTGTAAATTTCTGTGCTGTAAAGGTAGCTAGCTGGCTGACTGACTGACTGGGCAGTGGGCAAATACAAGACTACACATTTAAGTTTGACTATTTTAAAATTATATCTTTACCGTCGTCAGTCCGACTAGTTCGACAAGATTTTCAGGCAGGCAAGTTTAGGCTAGAGAACACAAATACAATGCATTAGCAATTAGCACCTAATGTAGAAAATAATTAAATTGGTCGAGGTCCGACCGACCGACCGGTTTGGGCTTCGGTTTGAAACCCGTAGGCAAAGGCAAATTGCGCTCCCTTTGAAATTCAATTCAATTTGTTTAGCTGCGAGCTCAAAATTTATGAATTATTAATTTTCGAGCAGACACCTCAATATACTTTGCTCACTTTGTTGTGTAAGAACAACATATGAGAGCAGACATTTTTTGTAGTTAGAGTTGCTAGAACTGGCCGCCATTTTATTTTGTAGGGCTCAAAAGCCGATAAACTCGTCAATGTTGTTTGAGCCGAGCCGAGCTGACTAGCGACAAAAACCAAATCAAATTTTGTCTCAGGACATTTTTTTTGACACAAGTTTGTTTTGTTTGCACCTCCACTCGTCATTCAATCTCAATTAAAACGAAACAATGGAGACACCCCAACTCATTAATTCCCTTGTCGGCCTGCCTGCGCCTGCCCATCACTCCCACCTCAACGTCTCAATCTGACGCGTACCGAGTCTCTTGTGCTAATTTGCCAAAACTAAACACCTTTAATAATTTCATCAACAATGCAGATCTGGCTGGCTCCGACCTGACAGTTTCGAGATCATTCACGTCTCATTTGATGTTCGGAGCGTTAGAACAAAAGGGCGGCGCAAGCCAAGCCGTTCCGTCTCAGACAGACATGCTATTATTCCATTGTTGTCTTGTCAAGCCCAACAATTAAATTTGTCAAACAGACTGACTGACATGGATGATACAAACAAATCAAAAATTGGATCTTGAAATTAGACTGAAGACAATTCAGGCAGGCACGGCAGGAGGGCAGCCAGCCGCGACCCTGACTTTATGATTAAATGTGTTTCACTTCACCTTTAGCTTTCGGAAATTAGACAAACATGGTTACATAAATAAATAAGAATATATTTCGTACGTTTGTTTCGACATAAATCAGTTAACAAACCACTAATGGCCACATAATTTAATTTAGTTTTTCAAAAAAAAATGTCAAGAACAAAACCTGAATTTTCCTTTCGCAATCGCAGCCCTCATTTTGAACTTGCTGTGCTGTGCACAGAACGACTCATTTGAACATTTGACGACAAACCTCGTACAAGGCAATGCAATGCATTGCGTATGACTACACTTGGCTATAAAATTATTATTTATACTTTATCTTAATTTATGACTCAATTAATTAAGAGTTAAACTTGAGTTGGAAATAATCTTTCGTTGCAAAGAAATATTTATGCATGCAATGTATGTTATATTCCAGCATCCGGAATGAATGCTCACTCAATCGTCTTGGTCAATTTTTTCGCCAAGGTCAGAAGAACAGATGCAAAGAACAAGAAAAAGTCACTCTGCCTGCCTTGCCTATGTGTATCAATTTTATAGACTCTTCGACTCTTCTGTTGTAGGCTCTGACTGACTCGGACTCTGATTGATCAGAAAAAAATTGACTTGACGCATCCGGTGTCCTTCCGATATTGGCATCTTATGTATGTATGTAAATAGATACGTACAAAATAACGCTGCCATTTATTCGCAAGCTCAGCAAACAAATTCTTAATACTGAACGTGTTCGTCGTCAAATTCTAAACATTTACAAGGGAATTGATTGCAGCAAGGCTATGGCATAACTTGGACAACTGCAATTGGAGCAGATAGACAGACCCCCAAGAAAAAGTTTGCTCTTCGTCGTCGTCGTCGTCGTCAGGCAGGGTCCTAACACATGTATATTCTTTAAAACAATGGTGAGAAAATTCCCATTGTTGCACTTGGCTGGAACGGATAATTGCTTTGTACATATATTTCCCTCTGGAGCTGCTAGCTGCTCGCTCAGTAAAATTCTAAAGTGCAATTCCAGCTAAATGGCTGACTTGGTTTTGGACAGGTGTGAGAGTGAGTGAGATTTTGAACTTGAACAATGATAATGAACACACATTTGTTCATATTTTGCATTGTTGGCCAGACCCCAGAAGAGCTAACTAAATTCAGCTGGCCAATTACATACATTACTTAGTTTGCACTGCATTAGAATTACATTGGCAAGTTCTAGTTGATAATAATTTTTTTTTCTTGAATTTTTTTCCCTGTTATTGATCGTGGTGATGGTGTGGCTGGTTATTTGTTGCTCAGATGACCTTATATGGTCACAGTGATCCCGCGTGGCGTGTACTATCCAAAACCACTCCAAGTACCAACACAACAATAAAAAAATAACAAAATTAGAATAAATAGGACAGCGTGCGAGAGAGAGACCAGAGAAAGATTAATTCTAACACCCATAATCTGAATAAATGCTCAGACTCAGGACTCAGACAGCAACAAATAACTGGCTCAGATTTTGCCAGAGCAAAACTTTGCTGCCCATTGCACTGTTGTGTTTGTATTTGTACGTTTCGTTTTTATACTTGAATTTTATGTTTCCAATTGCAGTTGCATATATTGCATAAGAAATTGATTCGACGATAAAATTTAATACACTGCAACGGATTTAATTTCGAAGCTAAAATGTAAATGTAAAAAATTTCAATCCGTTCATCTGCAAACGGTAACACACACATGATGATACACGCGATGCGTTGCGAATTCATGCTTTGTCTTGTTTTGTCTTGACTGACTTTAAATTTTTGTGAAGTTTTAAAGTGGGTGATTTACTTTTTAATTACTCACAACTCATTTAGAACTTTGGTGAGTAAATGGAGATTTCATGTCGTACGGTCTTCGGTCGTGATTTAAGATTTGTTTGGCTAAGGTGGGCTGGCTTTTTTAATCTTTGCGATTTCGATTTACCTGTGTGCCGTGTGGATGCTGTAAATTGGTTGCAATTTTATGACACATATTTTTGAGCCACCACCCACCCTGGCGACACCCTGGCATATAAGAAATGTCGCCAAGCGGCTGCTGCTGCTAAAAAGTGCAATACTGTGACTGCACTGCACTGATGACGGATGATACATAATTGCAAATCTGCAACGATTTACACATTGCACTTGCAATGCAATTGATTTCTATGAAAAATCACAACAAACTTGGGCATTGTTTGCAACTACAGCTTAAACTCAAGCTGCTAAAATCCACCTCCGAATTTTATTTAAATTTTGTATATTTTTTTTTGAAATGGGAGTTTGGCAGGCAGGCACATTCGCAAAAAGTACGTTTGCTGCTATCCGCTTCTGCTTCCTACATAAAATACACCGAATTTGGCAAATTCACAGAGAGAGAGAGAGAGCGACAGAGCAATTAGCGAATGTAAAAACAAGAAACCAAAAAGTTGCAAAAGAACTTTTCAAAAGTGGATTTTTGTACTTTTATGCTCTTAACAGCTGTTCGATCTTATCCTGATAAGCCTATTTGCAAAATTTACGAGTCGCAAGTCGCAGAATTCGAATAAAATAAAATCAAGGCAGTGCACTTGCACTGGTATCTTTTATATTTTTTTTTTTGTGGAAATGTCAATTTTGTCCAAAACGTTTTGCCCGGTTTTAGGCATTTTAGGTTCGTTAAGTTGAATTTGTGGACAAACAAAATTTTTGACGTCGTGTTTCTAGAATTTTTGGTCACATTGTTACATGGGAGTCATATGCTCGGATTGCAGTATTTTGACCTCTTTAGAACATTCCGTGAGTCTGAGCTGGCCAACATTCTGAATTGCTGTTGGCATTCATGGAAATTTTACATTAATTGTTCAATAAGAAAGAAAACAATGCGAATCACCTCCAAACGTCGAATGACGACAATGGCACCACAGGAATTTAATTAATTTTGTTGTGAATTATGATACATAAATCTGAGTCGAGTTCGAGTCTGATTCGATTGACTCATCCTCCGAATTCCGTGGCGTGCTCAGAAATGATGCACGATTTATGTAGTCGTGGTCGTAGTTTGGTCCTTTTTGTTAATGAAAAATAAATAATGCATTCCATTGCTGATACGAACTTGAGTTACTTGAGAACAAAATAATTTACAAACCTAAACAACAAGTTTCTTTCTGAATCTCCAACAGAGCAGCACGACTTTTGTCTCAAGCCAGGCCATTCAGCAATAATTAAATCCTTCAAGTTCAACCAAACTAACTACTAATTAACAGACAATTTAAATTTATTGGGTCTCTGCATGGCAAACACATAAAGAAAGAGTCCAAATTCGAAAATTTAAAGTCTACTCACTCCCAGCAGCAACAATCAAGAGTCGTCGTCGTCATTTATCATTCCAGAAAGAACAACTAAATAAATAAATACGTAAACTATGCTTGCTCTGCGCCTTCGTTCCTTCCCTTCCTTAATTCCTTGTGTGTATGGCGTGTCAATTAAATTGATTGTTGTTTTTGCATGTTGGATTGGATTGGAATGGAATGGAAGGCTTGCTTGCTTGCTGTTTTTTTTTGGCAAATCGTATCATTTAATTTTCTTAGAGTATTGGACGCGAGCCATTAATTAGTTAATTAGATGGGGTTGGGTGCCAAGTCCAATTAGTTGGGCAATTCCTCACGTTTTGTTTTTGCATTGCTGTGCTGTGTGGTGCAAGTGCAGAGTGCTGACTCAGACTGAATTCGAAAATTTTGCAAACGTTGCGTTTGCGATGCAAAACAAATTTATAGTCCGTCCGAGGTCCGCATTCTTTACCACTTAATTTGTTAGCATGCATTATTCACTAATTAATTTTTAATTTTTATTTTGTTACAGATGTCAGAGCCGGAGGAGTTGAGTAATTCGACAACAAATAGTGGAGGGCTGAATGGACAATCGACGATGGGAATTCTGAACGGAGTCCAATCTTCTGGGAATGTCCAGGTATTAAATAGTGTATGTACAACACACACAAAAAAAGATCAACCACTTATGACTTACTGTTTTCTCATCTTCAGTACTTTACTTAGTCTTTACTAATAATTTCTCTCTAATTAATAATTTCTTAATTAATTTCTTACTAGTTTAGCAAGCAGATTCTTATATGATGTATTATCAGTGTACGCAGTAGATTTGACCAAATATTCTGCACAGATTCTACTTCCTTCCTTCCTTCATTCATTCTTGGTCCAGTCCTCTTATATGTAGAATTTTGCTAATTCTTAATCGTTCCTCTTTGTTGCGCTACGTTCCGGGTTGCGGTCTCCAAAATCGCTGTCGCGATCGCGATTGTTTTGGCACGAGTATGATTTTTTTGACATTTGAGCACAGCAGTCAAGTTAGTTCACTTCAATTTGAATACATACATACTTTTTGCCAGTATGCATTATAATATTTTCAAGTGCAAATAGATTTCGTAAGTGTTGATAAAAATGGTTTGGAGTGGAAGCACACAGGATCTCTAATTTTAAATTTTATAGAGTGCTTATCGTCTCTGTTCTGCTCTGCTCGCACTCACAGTAAGCAGAGTTGTTCAATTGTTGTTGTTGTTAATTGTTGTTGTTTCATTGTTGCTCTTTTCCGTTTCCTTTCAAGTTTCAACAGGGTTGTGCTGTGTGTATTTATGAATTCATTCAAGGTTTGTTGTTTGTTGATCTGATTCAATTTTGATGATAATTGTACTGTCAAATCAAGTGCTGTTGATCTCATGTTGTCCTCTTGAGAGCGTCTTAACAGATTGCAATGAAGATTGAATGAAATGTCAAAGTCTGCTGAGTCTGCTCAGCCTAGCTCTGCTCTTGTTTCTTTATTTTTTTTGATCTTATTGTCCTCGTCGTCTTATTTGTTCGGTTTTGTAATTGTTGCAATTTCTTAGTCAATACTTAATTCCTCTCAAGTGCTCTCTTGCTCTCTCTAATCGCAAGTCTATCTCACTTGTTTCTTTTGTTTTCTCACATTTTGTTATTTTTGATTGACAAACACAAATATTTTTGTACTGACGACTAGTGAGCAAATAGCATTACAGAGAGCTCTCTCAAAAAATAGTCCAAAATATGTGGCACTCTGTCGTCTTCATTTTTGATTGCGTTATTACGTATTGCTCTTCTTAATTCTTGGCTTGACACGTTCAAAATAATGATGACTCCTTCAACTGCCCAACTCTCAGAAGATTTGCATTTGTTGTGATGATTGTTGCGAATATGTGAATCACACACACTTAAACTACGTCATAGTCGTATGGTGTAAAGTAGTCGACTTGATTAGCATATAGTATTCTCCGGGGGGGGGGGGGGGGGGGG
>JAQGCM010000335.1:0-28064 GCA_034699705.1 Hymenaphorura dentifera | reverse complement strand
GTTTTTTTAGTAGTCACAGTCTTACTCGTAGTGCTGCAGTATGCAGTGGCAGTACACAAAAAAATAAAAGTTCATCCTTTACAATTGCAGTACAAAGCTACGGATCACGCATCAGGAATACAAATATCAAATATTTGATTCATTGCATTGTGATTGCATGCATGTGCAAGTGAGACTTACAAAAAAAACTAATTAGTCAATATTATTCAATCATTGTTTTTACTAAGGGTGCTATTAAAGCATCGTGTTCACGTGTCGACTTGGCTTCGCTTCGCATCCTCAATCTAATTCAAATTTTAAATTCAAACTTTAAACTCCATTTGATTTAGGATTTGATGCTTTGTTGGTGGAGGCAGAGAGAGCCGAGTCAGCCAGCCTTATGCCGGGTTTTGTTCGGATTAGTAAGATTCTAATCAAAGTTAATCAAGTATGCGACGGAGTGAGCGTGTTTCATAACAAAGTGCATTGATATTCAAATTTGTGGTAGGTGGTAGTGGCAGTGTAAGCAAGGTGCCATCATTCACGCAATAATTTCAATGCCATAATAATGGGTTAGAAATTACATCGCCTGCTGATCTCTGATTTGATTCAATTCGATTACGTTACGTTCGCTTTTGTACAGAGTGCAATGTGCATGTAAAAGAAAAATACGTATAATGCAATGCAGTCATGCAACTCTTGTTCAAATATTTAACCGGAGCGTGAAATCGGACCGTGTCTCGCCTAAAGCCAAAGTCAAAGCCAAAGCTTCAGCTGATTTTCAATGAAGCCAACGCACCACACTAAGCTAAGCAGTGTCAGTGCCAACGTTCTCACCCATCTCAACACCAAATATCGAATACAATCTGCACCCGGTTTCTAAGTGGTTTGGTGGTTTAATACATTTAGAAAGAAGATTGATGTGAATTTTTCTATAGAGTTAGAGGAGCAGGAGTTGAGTGAATGAAAGGTAAAAAGAATATTGATTACATTTAGGAAGCCACAGCCACAAACGAACGTACATATTGTACATTTGACCTCTTTGGAATTGAACCCTTTTTCCTACCGGAGCGATTGAGCGAGCTGAGCTTGTAAGATGAAAATAGGCGCTCTACGCACAAAGCAAATCTGGAATGCTCATTAATTCCACCAATACTTGCAATCGAATTCAATTCATCCATCTAGTTCAATTTTAAGAGCTTCAGTTCGCTTGAAAAATTGTAGTTTTCAAAACTTCAAGTTTTCTGTGAGATTGTTGGCGAAACCCGCTGAAGATGCCCAGGGATTTATTAGCTATGTTGAAATTCACTGTTAGGAGCCAACAATTAAAATCAACCTTCGGCTTCCAACACTGTTGTAATTATATTATTATGCGAGACACCTTGTTCGGATTCTTAAGAACGAATTAAGGACCGGAAAATACTGAGATGAAGAAGAAGGGTTGGTTGAAGGAAGTGCACGTCCAAGTCAGAGTCCTTGTCAGGAAATCTCCGCCAAGATTTCCATTTTTGGTAATGTTATTAGGCCGTTTGGAGCCTTTAAGAAAAGAATCAAGAGAGAGCAAAGCGGCTTCCTCTTCTAGTAGGGCTAGTTTAGAAGTTGTCAATCATTCCTTGGCCCCATGCTCGTGCATTCAATCTCCGCATAATTTTTGTCTGTCTACATTTCATTAGGGCAGGAAGGAAGGAAGACGATTTGGAGCAGATGAGATTTTTGGTCTCTTCAGATTCAGAAGAGCGTCCAAAGTAATTACCGCCAACGTTCCCTAATTATTCAGCACCGAAGTTCGTTCAGTTCACGAACTTCTGTTTTGTATCTTTTGCTCTCCCCAGAATTGCAAAGAAAGGCGAGGCAGGGCGTCTATTTTTTTAGACTGAAAATTTAACTGAATGCACTCACAAAACTCAACTCGCAATCCAAATCCAACCCATATGCCAATCAACCTCAAGCTGTTTAACGAGGTTTGTTTCCTTCAAAGAACGTGCTCCGCTCTCATTCACGTTTCTTTTTTTTACTTCCAGCGGTTCGTACATTTTTAAAACTTTGAAACAATGTGCAGAATGTCATAATGAAGTCGAGCTGCTAATGCCTTTAATTATTTTGGCGAGCTTCACCCTCGAATTTCTCAGATATCACCGCGTTCCATCACTCCCAGAAACACTACATAACATCCGGGCCAGCCAAGCAGCTATTCCAATTCCTTCAATTCTTGCACAACACCAGAGCTCTGCTGCTGCTGTCTTCTCACATTTCTCGAAACGTGGCTAAGTTATCAGAATATTAAATCTATCAACTCCAGCACCATCGTCTCGTCGTCTCTTCTGTTTCTATCGGTTGGTGTATATGGTGTGTCAAACTATTGGACAGACGGCAAAATGCTTGGGTCGGATCGGAAATTTGGTACGATGCCAGAGAAAGTTAAAACAGATAGCAAAGAACTTGATAGTTAGAGTCGAGCGAGACTCGGCAGAGCTGAACGGTGAATGGCAAATTGTTGTTGATTGAAATGATTTATTTATCAAAACGGTATTACATGGGTTTACAAAGTTTTCAAAATACGACCGAACAGACAGACTGGTTGGTTGGGCCGGTGGTGGTGTATTTCATGGGGTATGGTTGGCTGAGTTGAGAAGAATTTTAATTGCTTTGCAAGGTTGGAATGCAATATTTCATTAGCGCACGCACAGTCACGCAACACATTCGCTTGTTCATGTACGTAGTAATCCTGGTGCAAACTGGAGAAACTGATTCATGGTCTGCCGGCGGTTTTGACAAATATGATAATCCCTCGTTTTCCGCTCAATGAAATATTAGTGTTGTAGGATTTATAGTATTTCTTGTGTTTTATGCGTGTAGCTTAGGCTCTGGCTTTCAAATCCTGCCTAAGATGATGCCTTAGCTTCTCCTCTGGAGAATTTGAAAGGAAAGATTTTGGACTCAGGCAAACAAGAAGAACGTATGCAGAAAGACTTCGAGGAATGGAGTAAGTGTAAAGAGACTCTAGTGTGTTGAGTCTCTTTTGTGTGAGTTTTGCCTATTAATTCTTTTTCCATCCATGCTTCTATCACAAAAATTACGTTGCAGCTCAATATGTATCTCTGAAGCCTAACATACTGAAGAATTAATTATTTAATTCTAATAATTTTAATATGATTCATAATTTTCGGCATACGAATAGAAATGACACTATTCAAAATGTTCCGTATATTCCATAAGAGTATTCAAAAATGTAAAAGATGTCGGCGCTAAAAGATACGTTCAAAAATAATTAAAAAATTAATTAAAAAAAAAATAATAAAGAAAAAAATTGTCAACGCAGCTGCTTCAAATGCCATCTAAGATTTGTTGATTTAATTTTAAATTAAAATCGTTTGCGCGGAAAATCTTTTGACATTGTTTTAATGTTTCGAACTAATTGTAAGTGAATTACTAGCTGTGATTTAGAAATTGGTTGAGCTTTAAAAGCTACGAAATTTACACCTCAGGCGGAATTTCGTTTGGTAAATTTACAAAATGAAGTTTCGATTCATTTGACTCGGTTCACTGCCTTTGGAAAAATATTATTTGCACCCAATAATGTCAGCTAATAATTAGTTTTCAAGGAGCTTTTTAACGGGAATTCACTGATTGATCTATTTGCAAAGGTGATCCTATGCGAGTCAAACGTGCTAAAATTGTAACTAACTAATCACAATGTTTAAAGGCTATTTTTTTTTGGAGATGCCCGAATCCAAATCTTCTAGAGATACATACATCCGCTAACCCCAAACCTCGGTCACGTTTACAGAAATTTCTTCGAAGGATGCGTCTGTCCATTTCTACGTGTCTGGAGAGAATAATGTTCTTCCGAAGATAGATGACTTCATAAATTCATACCTTGCCTTGTTTAGCTATTGTGTCGCAATTCTTCTCTGGGTTCTGGGTCTAGGTCTGGGTGAAACCTGCGGGTTGCAGGTTGTGGCCACGCATTTTGTAGTTATGTTATAACTACAGCTCCAAGAAGAACTTCCTAGTTTGAAAACGTGAACTTGTCTTGCCACGTTTTCGCAGTTCGCACTCCTCGGGCTAAAACATAGGTCGGCCTTATTCCCAAATCCCAATGCTCCACATGAAAGAGGTGAATGTGAGTTTTTGAGGTAAGGTAGATTAGATTTGAGCCGTGTCTGAGATTGATTGCAATTCATCTGTAGCATTTCATCTTCCTAACAGACTGTTCGAGGCCCTGTGTATTCTGAACACGACTTTGACTTTGAATTGGACTCAACTTCTTGTTCTCTTTGGGAAAACTGTCAGTCTAGTTAAAACCCACCCCTGCCCTTGCCATGTTCCAGTCAACAAGTTTTTGAGTCACAAAGTGGACCGATATCAAATTACTTTTAAATTACAAATGTCTATTTCAAACTCAGGCTAGAAAAGGGTTGGGATGAGAATGAGAAGTAATTTGATGACAGTAGGAGGGAATGAACTTCATTATTCTGACAAGGCAAGGCAGTGAATTCTAAACTAAGATGCAATCGCATGACACCTCAGCCAATGTGTTTTAATTACAACAATATTTTGCTAAGATTGCAATTCCGAAATTACGATGCTTTGATATAGAATTTCACTTCATTCATTAGTGTGCTGTTGTTGGTGAAATGTTATTCGCCGACTGCAACCGCTGCACTTTTTTTGAAGGCTGTCTAGTCTTGTATTTTTTACAAGACATAAGCAGACAAAAAAAATGGCCCAAGCCAAGCCTAACCTTGGGGTCAACAAGTCAACAGATTTATGGTTTTATGAAGCTAAACTTTTACGAGCTGTTGAGACGCTCAGAGTCGAAACAAACGTTCATAAAACTGCCACGTTGGTAGAGATAATTTGACAATTTCATTCATTCCATCCCCGACTCGTGTGTGTGTGGGAAAGTAAGTAAATCATAAAACTTTTCATGATTTTTGCCGACAGTTTTGGTATGTTATCCAATTGCTGAGGTCAGATCTGAGAGTTTGGTAAAATTGGATTAGTTAGCACGCAAAAGACCAACTAAAATGTTTTCATAAATTCAACTTTCTATTCATATTCATGTAGATAAGTGGGAAAGTAATAAGGGTAAGAAAATATTTGGCAGAATTGACTTACCGGTTTTTGTCCAAGGGACTGCCATGTGAAATGGAGTGCGTTGACATGGGCTGGGACCGTGACGACAAAATTTAGCGCGTACACATTCACAACACCTTCACGCACGTAGTACAATTCTTTTGTCAAACCTACAGGTAAGAAAAAGAACAGAAAAAAGAGACCATGAGTCAATAATAAAAAAGTCAAACAACATCATCATTTTTCAAACTGGAGCTCTGGGAACTGTTTAGAACCACAACCCATTTTTTAACCGCATAATGTGAGTGAATAGGTTCAGCAAAAGTACACAAAAAATTGACGCGGGGCTGGCTCCTCTTTCATTTCGCTGCTCTGCTGTCCATATCTTTAACACTAAACACGCATGAATGATGAGATATGTTTGAACTTGAACCTGAACCCATGCATGAGATTGGATGGCAAAAGCTTCCAAAACCAGCATAAAAATAAAGAAGCAGCAGCAGAAGAAGAACTTGTGTACTTAACATGTTTCTAAAGTTGAATATTTTATTAGACTTGTCAAGAAACCGCAGATAGGTTTTTCTTCCAGAAAAAACTGTTCGTTCGAATGCATCATTGCGTATGGGAAGAACGTACGATTCTATCCAAGCAACTTCTTGGATAGAAATGGGCTAATATTTTAAGAATTTAGGATTCGTGGCTGAGCTTAGCGCGTAGAGATCGACGAATTTTTAAAAAGATGCTCCGAGCTACATCAATTCATTAGGTTTGTTACTTTAGTTGAATCACATTTCTTTTTTGTCTTTATTTGGTGACTATATGCTTATTGGCGTATTTGAATTATGCATTGTGATGATTGTGTAACTTGATGGCTTTAACGTATTAGTCTAATACAAATTTCCAGTTGAATCGAACCTACCGTAGTCGGCAGCATTTAACTCAAACCAAAAGTTTAATTCGTCGGGTTCGAAATTGCAACAAATTCTGCAACAATTATAAAAAATGTAAACTTTTGTTGCTACTAGATTGTTGTTCTTTAGTCTTGAAGTGTCTGCACTGCATCGGAGAATAAAATTCTGTGCAATCTCAATCTTCTCCTCTGAATTTGGATCGATGCAAAATTCATTTAATATAAAAGGTTTCCGTGTTTTGGGTTCTCAAGTGAAATTGGAGCTACAGTCTCCCTACTGCTACTTTGGTTGAGCGCTTCGCTGTTGTCCTCGTCGAACCGTCGAAAGTTTTGTAACCAGTCCAGACGAGAATCAGAAAGCGACTCGTCAATCGTACCGTAGTCGTAGTCTCATAGTCGTGAGTGTATCGCCTTATGTAAACTTTGTTTACCTTTTACTTTACGCTTACACCATTGTGCATAATCGGTCAATTCAAAATAATGGGTTTCCGCTCGTTCGCTGGCTAAGCTCTGGATAAGTCTTTCTAAGTAACAAATACTATCTAACCGAAGCCGGGGATCATCAAGGGAGTAGTGCTCGAAACGAAAATCTGCTGGTACCCGGGCAGGGCCGGGCCCAGGATTTTAGGATTCTCAAAAACTTTGTCGATACATTTTAGGGGTGAAACGCTCTTTGGGCCCATTCGCACTTGCATAGCTTAACAAACGAAGTGATTCACTCATTTACAAATATTGACACATAATAGTGCGGCACTTGCTTCACATCACAGCTCGAATGATAATGGGAGTTCATCTAATCCCAACTTTGAGATGCTGGCAGAGATGCGTTGAGAAGAGCCGAATATAAACTACTCGATTGTATATTTTTCCTTATGTGCCAAAACTGTCGACATCGTTAATATTGCAAATGATGACAGAACAAAATTAAGTACTGACACATTATCTCACTCAAGACTTGATTATTGTTGTGCTGAAATGCAAAATGTCTAAATGGCACAAAATACAATGCAAACAAAGCCTCAAGTTTCAATCAGCTTTACACCTCGTCAATGGAATCGACGAGTCATCAGTTTTTGCCCACTCTTCAACCTCAAGCCTTTACATTTTGAACAATTGTATTTCTCAAAACCGCCGACTGATTAGGAAAAAGAAGTGAAAAGAGTTGCTTGCATTGAGTGCACTTGAAGTGTCTGAATTGAATGTGAATAGAATTTGAATATTTAATCTTGAGCTGTGCAGGCTGTGCTGGCCTGCTTGTTGTATGTAAGGTGGTGGTGGAGGGCTTTCACATGCACGTATTTTGCTTATTGTAAGACCTGTCTGATTCTGATTCCAGCCCAACCAACATTCAAAGGAAAACTCATTTGAAGGCCCTCGGAATTTTATCAGATGAATCGAAATAGGAACATAAAGATGAAATGTACATATTTGAATAAAATAGGCACGGGCACAACGCACAAGGCTAGGACGAAAGGCTCAAAGAAGTGTAAACTCTGTAAACTCAGGAAAAGCGGGTAGTCAAGCAAAGTAAGCACCAGTTTCTTTCCTTACTGCCGAACGCCGAATGCCAGTAGCCAGTGTGTGTGTATCATGAGGAGAAAACTGAAACAGCTGTTTAAACAGATGAATAATTCACATAAGTAACCAAGGAAGGGTAAGTTCAAAAGAACTTAGAGCAGAACGGGCAAAACCCCGTGCTGAGCTTTTCTGACGAGGACGAGAGGAGTTGGTGAAATTCAGCAGAATAATTTTGGGAACCGAACCTTCAACTTCAGCCAGCCAAGCCCACCTTTTATTAGAAAAAGTTCACAGGAATGTTCCCCTCCTCCCTCATTGAAGTAAGATTTCTATGAAAATATTTTAATTTAAGTCTTTTCTTGAGCAAACGAATGATGAAATAGGGAAAATCCTCCTCCGTCATTTTAATAAGACCCTACTGTGCAAGTGTGCTGGTCTAGATTAATACAATAGAATAATAATTTATATATTTTTGTGGTACTTTTTGTACCGTAGCTGTCCCTGAAGTCCAATCTCCTCATCCTGCTGAATGCTGACTGCTGACCACTAAATAAATCCAAAAATTTCGGAGAGTGTGGTCGCCGGTCGGTCGCCCAATACTCAAACTTTGTCGATCTGTGTTTGATAACTATGGCGATTGACCCGATTTCCACAAAAGTGCTTCTCCTCATTACCCCTTAGGACCCAAACTTTGCACTCATTCAATCCACTTCGAATGACCCAAAAGTCTGATCATTCGGACTTTTCGGGAAGTATTTTTCCAAAGCCTTCTAAATCCCGTTTCCTAAATAATGGAATTGCTTCGAAATCCAAATTGCTCACTCTGCCCTGTTCTGTTCTCTGTCCTGCCCTGTCCCTGCATAAGCAGAAGCCCATTAACAGAATCCTTACAACACAAGCAAACTGTGATTTAATCATTCATTCTCCTCATTCTCACGTTTCAATCCCACAATGTATTTCTATGAGTGTTGAACAATGGGCAGCCAGGGCCAGTCTTAATGGGAATTGCAGAGCCAGAGCCAATGCAAAAGCAAAGCATCATTATGAGAGTTCAATCAATACAAGTACAACACAATGCTCAGCTTCGGCTTGTATTGTATTGCATAGAATGTGTGAGTGTGTGAACCGAATAAACATTATTACTCATTGGTTGAGTGAAGCTGCTGGCATTTCCCATTCTTTACTTATTTTTCTAGTTCTACTTTTGGGACATTTTGAATACAGAGAAAGACTCAGTCAGAGGCAACTAGGCAGAGCAAGCAAAGCAGAGAGAGAAAGCGACAGTTCCCGATTTCCCTGACTCACCCGGAAAGTCATTCAATATTTATGGACTTGATCACCTTGTTTTCACAGGAAGAGATGAAGAAAAAAAAGCTCTAATGGATTCGAACACAATGTCACAGTCAGTGACATTCACCATTCACTCCAACAACGCCAACACAGCACAACACCATGACTAGCGTCCTCATGACTGTCGTCTCTTTACTCTCTCCAATCCCAATGATATCAAGTTATTCTCATACATGTTTTGTTCAGAGTTGAGTTGAGAACTGGAGAGTTGAGTTCGATGTCACCCGCCGTATCGCATTGAAATGGCAAATGGCATGGCACTCGCATTGACGCCTGCCTACCCTCACAACAAGGGTGAATTTAGTGCCCGGGTACCGGGAAAAATCCGAAGTTTCCATAGTGAGACACCCTATCCCCGTCGCCCATCGCTTCGCTCTCCGGAATATCGACACATGACACCTTTTGTTCGAAACTCAATATGCAGTCAGGAAGGAAGGAGGACTTTTGTCATTAACACGCACTCAGCAGTACATTATTTTGATAGGAAACGATGCGAGCGAGAGGGATGAGTAATCACCTCTGGCTTGTATGTATGTATGTATTTTAGAGCAGTCTTAGGAAGGAGGATAAGGTACCCACATATCACCTCTGGCTTAGCTTGGGATGGGAATCTGCTTGGATGCCATCCGAATTTCGTAAAATTTGGTCAAGATAGATACTACAGTGAATAATCGTAATCGATGAGAATCCCTGTGCCGAATTGAACCCGGTCAGTAAGACTGATCGAGGGAATACAATTCGGGCTCAAATATAACCCGGGTTTCACCGGCGTCCAGGACAAAACGACCAGAAAGTTGCAGGTTCGACGGCGTTTGCGAAATTCAACTTTTCAAGAATTATTGAGAAAAGTCTTGTAGGTGTTAAGGCTCTCACACTCGGTGTTTCATTTCGTGTTTAGTGCAATGAGAATTTTAATTGAAAAATTTCGATCGCCATTGCAATTTGTGGTAGTAATAATTGCGTCACAATTTTTCCTTTAGCCTCTAAAGATCTGCTGCTCTTGAATTTAGCCTCAGCCTTGATTCAGCGGCTGCCGAGTATTGTTATTGCTTTGCGGTCTCAAGATGGTATAAAAACTAACTGAGCACATAAAGTTGCGGCTTAACACCTTGTCTAAACATTCATTGTCTCTCACGACTTATGGTTATTATGGCAGCCCAGCTTTACTTGCCATTGCAGTCGTCGAACAATTTGTTCAGCATGGTTGCCTTTGTTCGAGTGATCCAGATTTAGAACAAACACTCATTTCAAACTCAAATTCAGTCAGTTCTAAACACAACCGAATCTCGACAATGCCTGTCGTCTGGCCTGCCGGGCCGGGCTCATTGCATTGAATTTTACCCGGATCCCTTATTTTCGATTCAGAGTTAGGCAGGCATGGCATAAGTTTTAGTTTTGGTGATAAGAGCTCGCAACAGCACTGGAGTGCACTGCACAGCACAACTAGCATTAGCAAACAGTAAATAATTGTACAGCTTCAGCTCTATGTGTTGCGTAATCCTTTCCAAACTTTTAATGAGTCCTTTGCCAAAGAGTGGATTTGAGATAGCTTAAGTTGGACACCTGAGCCCTGCACAAGGAACATAACACTAACACTAATCCTATTTCCGCTCTATTTCCTTCCTCCTGTTCTTGATTCCTTTTCACACTTCACTTGGCTCTCCGCAAATTGCCCAAATTCAGTCCAATGACATTCATTCACATCAACAACAGTGACAGGGATGGATCCCAATTATTGTCATCGCCAATCGGCGTACCACAACATGGCTGGCTAGAAGACAATCCTACTAGTGTCGGCACCGACCACTGCCACATAAACGCACGTGCTAATGTTGGCCGTGGTCTCGTTGTTAGTAGCAAACTAAATTACAGCGACATACCACACTGTTCACTTCAATTTCACATTGAGATTACGAAACAAAGTTAAGCCAAGCCAAGCCTGTGAATGTAATGCTGATGGCTGATGAAGCAATTTATTTTTTTCGGAGTTTTTGCTTCGAAAAGTTTTCAAATACCCACATGAGCCCAAAGTTTACATTCGAAGGCAACGATGCATGCTCAAGTTGTATTTACACTCGCCCTCCTAAATGGATTTCTAATTGACTCTACATTATTTTCACTTTGACGAGCAGACGCTCACTCAATTAGCTATGGGAACGTACGTACATTGCACACATTCAATTGCATTCGATTCGGCTGGTGACAGTCGAGAAGGGTGCTACGAATTTCCATTCGTCACGTTTAAGTACTCTTAGGTTTTTACGTAACAGATTCAGATTGGGGGGAAAGCCGTGAAGTCTAAGTGACAATGAGATTAGGCTAGGCCAGGCAGCACTGACTGAGTCATTCAACTACTCCAACTGAGTCGAATTTCGAAGGATCCCCGTCTGCAGTGCATGACATTGATTATGTCAAGCAGGGGTCAGGCAAGCGAGCCTTGGCCTGACCTGACTTTGCTCGGGTGGTACTTATTTCGGTTGGTTTATGTAGAGCTGCCTTCTGTGTTATTATTATTGTTATTAGTGTCGGTGCAAAAGCAGATTGGAATCCCAGCCAGAATGGAATGATTTCCACAAAACATCCTCCCTTCCACTTTACTTTTACTTTAGTTCAAATTTCTGTGGTTTTTTGGGGGTTGGTTTCGGTTGTTCGGATTTTTATTTTATTTTTATTTGGTGAAGACTTCAAAGTAAGCAGCAGCAAAAGCCGTGGTAAACAAGATGCTAGCTTAGCTACAGACTACTCATGCTTTCACTTAGCAGACATACAACCCAGCATGACACTTCCCATTCCCAACCTCAGATAAAAAGGATATTACTGGCAACATAAAAATGAAATACGACACTTGCATTGCATTGCATAGTTTTTGTTAGGACAAAGTAACTCACTGTCTATTTGAGTGCATTGCATAATAGAATATTTTAACACGGTGAAGAAGACGACTTTTTTTTGGATGTTTGAGGAAAATACCAGGCTTGCTTTGGAGCAGTCGACAGTCGAGTCGGTGTCAGAGTCGGACCAAGTTTTTTTGAGGAAGACATAACAAATAATCTGTGTAGTGTTAATGCCATGCCTAATGCTCACCCCTTCCCTTTCCGTCCGTCCTCATCTCTGCGACTACTTCTACATAATCCACCACCATCCAAATGCAAATGCTACGAATTCTGCACCGAGAACTGCACCTTACTTAAAAGATAACCCTTGCCCGCTTTATAAGTACAAACGATCATCAACAACACCAACCAGTCGAGTCAGTCACATCACAATCCAGTAAAAATACCATGGAGAATTTTTTTTTTACACTTTTACTCCTTGCTCTCAAAGTTCTGCTTTGGCTCCCATCAAATTTGACAATGACATAAACGAAACCCTTACAAATACTTTTTTACCCCTCTCCATGTCATCCTCATCACATTCAGAGATCACATCTTTTTCTCTCATCTCTCTGTGCTGTAGTCTTCACTCTCTTCCAGCTCTCCTCGGATCATATTTTCACATTTTGGTTAACCCAACAAAACCCAGTCACAGCAGATATCACCTTTCAAAACTTGGATCGCATCGAATGGCCCAACTACTAGACTGTTAAATGCTGGCAATGAAATTCAGGACGAGTCAGACCCGATCAGATTGTGAACCCGTTTTACTTTGTTAGTTGTGTTCTGAACTGAATCATTTATTATATTTTGTGAGCTTTAAATTTGAGTGCATTTGATTGGTCTCTGCTCTGACCTTCTGCCTTACCCAACTATGTAGGAAAGGAAAGGAAAGCAAGCAAGTCTATCAGGTTCCATGCAATGCATGTGAACTCAAACACCTTTTCGAATTTCTACTTTACACCTTTTCTGTCTGTCTGAGAGTTATTTGTTTGCACATATTTCCTAATCTCACACGAGCCCCTAGCTTAGCTTTGAAAGAATGACACACAATTTTTTACTCTGACTGCCTGCCATGTGGCAAAGTTGACTTTGGGCCCGAGAACAAATATTGCATCCTGCTACTGCTTGCTACAGCTACAGTTACAAGTTATCAAGCCAAAAACCGAAAACCCTTATTTCCGTAGAATTGATATTAGTATTTCGTTATTATTATTATTCTTGGCACAGAAATTCGAAATTGTCAATAGTGGTGGACACTATTGAATGTCACGCATCGCATGGCAAAGCAAATATTACATTAAGCTAAGGCTAGGGCGAGACGAGGTCCTAAATTTCATTCTTGATGTTCTGCACGTTGAGCCGAGCCAAGTCCGAATTCATAAAAAGTTGGCTGACCTAAGCAGTGCATTGCGAATGCAGGGGTGCAGACGAGATAAGGGAAATGAAATTCGAACAAGCTAATTATGCTGAATCCTACTGCTGATGGCATTGAGCCCAATTTACACTGAAACTTGATCTGAAATGAACGACTGGGCTGACTGTTCGCACATGTTTCAAATGCAAAGTTACTAATTAAAGAACAAATAGTGTATGGATGGACTGACTGGAGCTGTCGAGAGGATAATTATCACCTCACTTCCAAATTCAGCCAGCCCTTCATCAGACACTCGCCTCAGCTTTTGAGCTTAACTCGCACACATTGCACAACGATCCTGGATGGACGTTTGGGTTTAGGGTTGTCTGTCTGTCGACTGCCCGATTCTTCAAATGGCACGGACGATTTCCTTCGTCCATCCAAACCAATGGTATGAGCGATGGAATGCCGTTTTCAAAGTGACAAAATGAAATTTAGTCGAAGCAATTTTGGGACAAGGGGAATTTTAGAATAGAATAGAATGGCTCAGGATTTTAACTACAACAGGAAGACAATAACGCTGAATTTGTTCAGATGAGATGGACGGGTGAAAATGAACGAATGCTGGGCTGGGGCTAGGAGCCCCTGGTTCATTTAATAAATCCTTCAACTCCAATCCAACAACAGAGCAGAACCAGGAGCCCCCGCGCTGTCTCTCATTATGTTTAACTGACTGACGAAGAGCACCAGAGATTAAACCAAATGCAGCATTAGCATTACATTGCATTGGTTTCGTTTGGGTTTTGTATGTTTTTGCCATCTGGACTTGGACTTGGAGGACTGACTACTAGACTCAAAATTGAATAGAGAAAATAGAGATGTTGTAGAAATTGTAGAATAGAACCTATTCTCGAGTCCAATTCCAAGTCTATGTTTTTGCTGCTGTGAACAGAACAGAACAGAAGAGAGGATGACGATTGCTTGCTGCACTGAATTGCACTGCCCGGCATGAGTTCTGAGCTCTAAGCTGAGCTGGTTGGGGTGGGTGACAATTGGACTTGATTGTTATGCAAATAAATGCCAAATTTCATTTCATTTTCATCTTCGAGTGGATGAGCTCTTGAAATGAACGTAGGGATGATAAAAGTACTTCATTTCTTCCTACCACTACCACGAGGAATGGAGCTTAAATTTTTGCTAGCCTCTGCGCTAGAGCTAGAGCTGCTGAGTCGTCTGACGACGGAAAATTCCAATTCATTCTTAGACGCTTTAGCACTTTAAAAGTAGTGAGAAAACTAAATTAGATTCGGTCTTAAAAGTAATTCATGCTGTGAAAGGAAGGAGGACCATAAAAATTCAAACTGATGAGAAGCAATGAGTTGAGTTTAGCTCCGCTTCATGCTATGTAGCTGGTGGTGGAAGTAAAAGTAAAGTTGTGCATTGTTTTAGGTGGTAAAAATGAAGATGTTGTTGCCAGAAATGCGAACATCCTGCGTTTCCTGTGTCTTTTTCAACCCCCAGAGCATTTGGGCTTAGAAAAATGACCTCCTGCTTCAAATAACTCTCGGATGGCTGGAGTTGTTGACGGAGATGAAGTAAAAATCGAGTCAATGTGTACGTCCACACTTCAACTTCAAATTTGTATGTTAATTTGTACTTGTGTATCCAAACACTGCACACATATTTCGTGCCATGTGTCATTTAAAATCAAATCGTATTCGTTTGGTTGACTGGTCAACCATGCACTGCACTGGATTGCACGGCAGGCAGGCAATCAAGGGTCTCTCCCCTTTGCTCATCTTTTGAATGAATGGAAGGATTTGTAACCTTCTCACTTGAAGCTACTCCGACCCGAATTATGGAAAAAGTGGGTAGTCAAAGCCAAGGGCACTTCATTCCAACTTCAATCATGACCATCAATGCGTGCAATAATAGTGTCAGCCGTCGCGGTTTGGGAATTAGGATTAGAGTCTCACATTTTGATTGAAGAGCCGAGCCGTCCGACCGAGGATTTGATGCCGACGGTTCCACAATGAATTTGAACTTTTTTTAAAGCTTAATGCGCTTATAAAAATGAAGAGAGAGCGCAAGTTCTTTAAGCTTACATTTTCCACACCTGTGATGATTGCGGTGATGAAGCAATGATTCTACTTGTGCTTCCGCTTTATGCAAACTCATAACTAAACACATGACTTTTGCAAAGATGAAGATATTAACCGCAAGGAATGAGCTCTGAAATGCCAGTTTGCTTTGCATAATGGATTTTGTCACAGGGCTGCGATCGTCGTGCAGTTTTCCAACAATCTGAGAAATCAGACTGAATTGAATTCTGACTGTTTTAATTTGTAATTTGTACTAATGAAACTGACGAGCTACTCGGCTCGGCTACCCATTCGGATTTTTAAAATCAACTGCAAAGTGGTGCAAAGTCAAGAAAATTAAGGCAAGGTAGTGTACTTACTTTAATATACAAATCACGATAAACACAATCTTTCCAAATGAAGTTTGCCTACCTGCCTGCCTTGCCTACCTTATCAGAATTCTAATTAAGTTGGTTCAAAGTCAGAGCAGAGCTAGACGCATTCAGCCAGCAGCAGACAAAGCAGTCACAGTAAAAGAAAGTCAGTCAGTCGAGTTGAGTTGGAGAAAATTAGAAAACTAACTGTGACTTTAGCGACTGTACTACGGGTGAAAGCATTCTGAATAATTAAATGAGCACGACACAAGTTTGTATCCTTTCATTTTCATTCACGTTTTTTTTCTCTTTCGTTTTCCTGTGTGATTCTGATTGTGCCGTGGAGCTTCCTTCAGTTGGAATTTCCAGCACATGCAGAGTTAGTTTGTAAGAAGAGCCCAGCCCAGCAGAACCCGAACCTGACTTGAAAGCTGAATGACAGAACTTTTATCAAGGTAGTTGGCTCTGGCTCTGACTGCAAGTTGAATGTAAGATGTGGCGGTGGTGAGAGTTTGAGTAAATGGGACTACTTAAACTCTTTTTTTGCATTTCTTTTGTTCCAGTTATGTATTCTGGAGGCAAGGAGAGCATAGTTAATGTTAACAGTGACAGGAGCAGCAAAACGGAGTCAGTTTGGAGCTACGTGCTTTCTCGACAGTCAGTCAGAATGAACCGGTGCGGTGGGCTGGGCTGAACCCAACTTTTTAGCAATGTCATTCTGTCTGACACACTGAATTGAATGGGGTTTCATCCAATCTTCTACTAATTTTGGCACGTCTCAACCAAAGTGTGTGTCGAGTGAGTGTCCCCGCAGGCTTCTTTCTTCCTCGGCACTTTTCCCACTCGATTTTTCATTTCAACAAAAACCAAAGTTATCATTAAAAAACCAGGCGCAGCAGGGATGACATTTTAGACTTTTGTCGCAATCGCGACACCGTTTTTCCTAGGAACTATTTCGAAACAAAATACTGCACCCTCCTGATAATATTGTCCTCGAACCCTTGCCTTGACTCTCTTGACAAAGTCCGTCTGTCGACCGCTCTAGTTCGGTGTTCGTTCACTTTTTGAGAAAGCGATTATAAAAAATCTTGACATGTAAGCGTCCGATTCTGAGCAAAGATTAAAACGGACAAGGTCTGACTTGAGAGAAGCTAATTGCTTCCTCGCTCAATTTATTTAGTGACTAGACAAGACTTAATCTTTAAGAAGGAAGGAAGGACATTTTGTCACCCCTAACTTGTCCACAACACAAGAAAAAAGTAAGTCTGGGACTTCGGACTGCGATGGTAAATGTTTCCATGTGACAAGGCACGATTTCTTCGGTCTGCTCGTGAACTGTTATCTACTTATAAATCTGAATGGACGACCAAAAAACTTGTTTGCTTTTGCTTGGTACAACAATCAAGGGAATGAAGTTGTTTTCCCCATACATTATGTCAGAAAATGAAACAACAGAACTAAGCTGAGCTGAGGTCGACATGCGACAGCGACATGGTCCAAAATGGAACAATTAAAACCCAGAAAATTTGTCTCGGTTCGTTCCGGAACAAATTGGTAAAATTCTCTCTTCTAAAAAATGTATGGGCTGGGCCAGGCAGGCGTGGAGGCAAAATATGCATACAAAAACTTCTTTGTATTTTTATGACACCTTCGTCATTATCGTTACTCGTCACTTCCTTCGTAACAAATTCTTCGCCTTAAGCCAGGGTGGGGAACCTGATTAGGCGTCTCAAGGAACGAAAGAGGACTAGGATTCTCGTTATTGATCATCACAGAATCCTGGAAGCCTTTGAGCTTCTAGGATTTTGAGTTTATCACCTTACTGTGTAAGAAATCCCAAATTTCCCTCATTATCGAAGTCATTATTATCGTCAATCGCTGCGGACATTGAGTAGTTGGATTTGGTTTGGAAAAATTTGGGAACTGGCTGCCCTCAAGCTCGGCTTCGACCGTATTCTATTTCCATTTGACACGATTGGAAGTGTCAAGTAATAAAATAATCTCAATCTTTTGTCCTTCCTTCCCTTGCAAGAATAACGGAAAGTGCTGGTTTCGACCCACCAGGCTGGCAGGGCTGCTTGCTTCAATTCTAAACAATTTTCACTTCGTTCCATTCCAATATTCTTAAGACCATTAGCGTTGTTCAATAGTTATTCAATTCCAAACAAAGGCAAAGCAAGGCTAGGAGGACTGGAAATTCGGGAGAACAGTCTTTCATCCAATTTAGTTGAAGAATTGAGTTTATTGTTCCCGTTTTTCGTGCTCGAGGGGCCCCCCAAGCCCCTTGAGCCCTCACTTAAATAAGTTTAGTTCAATTCTAGTTCTGTTCTAGTTAGTATTCGGAAAGGTTGTGGCCTGGCCCGGACCGCCCTGAGATTCGGCAATGACTTTCTATTGTCTACATCATTGCGCAGTCGAATTTCGATCCTCTTCGGACGCGACCCTTAGCAGCAACATTTTTGAAGGGCGAAGCTGACTGCCCTCAACAAAATTGACAATACAGAGTGGTACAGGAACCCCGCCTGGAAGAAGGCAAGAGACTGACTGGAGAGAAAATCTCTCAATCAATTTTTGAAGACTCTTCAAATGGCAGGTTAAGGCCAGACCCGAACGAAGTTGGACCAGAAATAACGTTTCTGACGGGCAGCCAGAGCCAGACCCTTAAGGTCACAACAAAGGCGAGGTTGCTTATTCATTCGCTCCTTGCTCTTACAAAATATTATTGCTTCGTAAACTAACAAGTTTTCTTTACGTTTTCGTGCATTGACGGACTAAGTTTCTAAAACGAAAGCACATGTTGGAACAACTGTGACTATGACTAACCTTTCACTACTCGTTCCTTCGTTCCAATGCAAACGTTTGAATTAAATAACTGTTTTTCAGCCAACTGTAGGGAAGAGTCCGGCAAAGCAAATAATAAGTTGCAGAAGCAGACGCACAATGAATGCTTTGCTTAACCCTACCCTTCACGGTTAGTAAAATGTAAAATGAAAGGCGTGAAGGGGTCCTCGGTCCAATGCTTTCCAATAGCTTTTCTATTGGTTTTCCAATTAAGTAAATGTCAACTTGAATAAAACATCATTATTTACTACAACTGTCGTGCATCGATGGTCAGAGTTACAGCACAGCACATCACAGCACATGGACAATATGCGAGGTTCAGTTGATTCACTTCCATTGCCATTGCCACTGCCATTGGAAGCTTTTTATGATTTAGGGTCTCTTTTCAGGATTATAAAACCCTTCACGTAATGTAAACGCGGCGTGTGAAGGTTCAATGAAAAGATGAGGCACCAGCACCACTAACCAGAAGACCAGTGCGCCAAGGGGTGGCAGAAATTGTCCTGATAGAATTATTATACTTGTGCCGAGCAACCATCCTGCACGTTCAACAATGTAACCAAAGAATTTTATTGAAGGTATATCATCGGGAAAGAGCAGCAGAAACTAGTAGATAAGGCCGAGGGAATCCTTAACGATGTACCAGCGAGCAACGAACGGATGCCTTCATAATAAAAATGTCACTTTTTGACTCCTTAGTTAAGTTTGTCTTTTCAAAGTCTGTCAGGTCGGGTCGGGTGCCTGCTGCTTTGCTGGGTAGATTTAGAAGTGTGTGCTGCCTGCAACGGCTGGGCAGTCAATAGATTTTTCCAAAAGAAAGCTTGAAGTTAAGAAGATTTCTTAACTTCTTTTTAGAACATTGTACATGCATGCATGCAAAAGATCTCTCTCGAAGATGAAAGAAAGCCGCCCAGTTACTAATTCTGAGCTCGTGTGAACCGAATCGGTGAGCGAGACCGACAGATTTATCTTCATGCAGTTTGAGTCGAAGAGTCGATGTCTGGCTGAAAAACAATATTAGGACTCTCTGGAAACTGGAAAGGAATCTCCCGAGAACTGCTACTTTGCAAGGTGATTGACGACTAGGATTCATCGCCACTGCCACTAGCATTGCAACAGCATTGCATTGCAGTGCATTGCGTCACGTCAGCCCTATTCTATTCTATTACTCCACTACATTTGACTTTATTCAATTCATTTACAAGATGTTGGAGGAGCTGTGTGCTGTGAATACATAAGGAAATAGGCTTGGAATTGATTAATAAGTCCCAATAGTCTTGGAAATCCCTTCCATCGCGGAACTTGATAACACAAGTGATCCACCCCATTCATCTTTCTCCCGAATTTTGAGAATATCTATTCTCGTCCTCCACCAACGACTCCTCTTCAACTGTCTCTAAGGTCCTATTCTCTCATCGTTGAATGAAAACCAAACCAAAGGCAAGGTTAGGCTAGGCTAGAGCTAGAGCACCAAATGAGCTTCGAGGATATCGTCTTCCGCATCACTCTCACATCCTTTTCACATCTCGTCAATTTTTCCAACGACGATTTTGTCGTCCTAACCTCCAAGGGTGAAATTTGCAGGTCTCTCCAGACCCACGATTCATACGTTAGCTAGCTCCCGAGCTCGACCTGCTAGGCCAGAAATCGAATTTCCTTAAATCAAACTATACATAAGCTACGATTATGGGTGATTGCTAGGAATAAATAATGAATTTTAGTCGATTCAAGTCAAGTCATGCCTCTGCTGCTAGTGCTGCTGGCTAGATTTAAAGTAGGAAGAGGAAGTTGTGCATGCTTTCGCTTTCTAAGCTAGCTAACAACTCTCTTCTATTATTTGAATTTGAATGCAGAGCGAATAAATAATTCAGAAAGTTACAGTCAGCGTCTACAGAGAAATTGTGGCTCAAAAGTTGGCACTGACTCTCTGACGACAAATGCATTCTTATGTAATAAACATGTGGGTATGACATGCGAGAGCACTGAGCCATACTACGGAATGGGCGACTGTGTCTACATCCTTAATGAGTCCTTTACTTTAGTGGATTACATACACACAAATACATTACTTTTGATTCTGGAATTGCTACGGGTTTTGGAATTTGCAGACTTTCTTCGAGCAATGACTTTCCAGGGTGGTGCGACTCTTTTTAAAGCTAGTTCTCAACGGTGGAACAAAATTCTCAAGTAGGTTCGGTTCGGAGTTGTGAACTTACGAACCACCCTGGACCCTCTAACAATACACATTCCATTTATCAATTCTGAATTTTCTGGACCGTCGCCCTACAATTGCACGGATGGCGAATTCTCGAGGAAATATTTCTGTCTTCGTCCTCTCATCATACGCCCAATAAACACCAAACCTCCCGGATTCCCCATAATTCTCTCAACTCTTAAGCTCAAAATTTTTTTTTGTACAAGAAAACTTGGTATTTTTGATTTATGAACTCAAGCCCTTCCTAACTTCTTACATATATTCTGTTCTATCTGCTCCTACATTCAAACCACCACCACAAACTCAGTCGTGGTAACTTTAACTAAGTTATGCTCGTCGGACGCTAGAAATCCAGTTTATTTTAATTGGACTTTTAGTTTAATTTACAACTTGTCATGAGTTAAATAAGTCGTAAACCCCAACAACCTCAAATGGCTGGCAATTACATCTTCATAGTCAAAGTCATTCCAAAACTTCTACAAAAGCCTGGGTGACTGCTTAAGAACATTTCTTCACTGTGCATCTGCATATCATATTACGTCTTTGTTTGCTTCTATCCCACCACAAAAAGTTACAAAACAAACAACAAATGGTCAAAAATCCTGTTTGTTTTCTTCATTCCAATTTTCAAATCAAATTATCACAACCCCTCATTCCTGGGTCGGGTCGGGTCTACCTTTTCAGGGCAGTAGTGGCTGGCAAGTGAAGACAAGACAAGGAGGTAATTCAACAAACAAGACAAGCGTCAGCGTCTCATCGTAAAATTGTGGGGCATTATTAGTCGATCAACCAACCAATTTCAAAATGATTGCTGCTCCAAGTACTAGAAACCGGGGATCGCAATAAATATTATTTAATGTTATTTACTTTTCCTATCGAAATTGTACCGGCACCGACTGCCAGGCCAGCTTGTTATCTCGTTTCCTAACACATTGCCATTGCTAGTACTACATAGTAGTGCGTGATCGTGATGTTTGCCCGAAACCCCTTGAGCACTTTTCTTGCCTGCCCGGCCTGTTGGGTTATCGTAGTTTCAATTCATACGGCCACTAAATAATAACAAATGCATTTCTTGGAGGCACTAATGTGAAAGAATGGCAATAATACAGAAATACTGTATTGCTGGATGTAGATGTGGACGTGGAGAAATTACAATCCGACAATTCTGTGTAGTCAGTTGCGTTGAATCGTTAAGGAAACTAGGACTTGGGCTGAGGCCGAAATGAAGACCAAGAAGAAGCAAATAGCAAAGGGCCAAAGGGAGAGTCAATTCAAAAAGCCAAGTCAGAGTCAGGACGGCTTTCCTGTTGTTCTCTCACCAAGGGGAGCCTGAAGGGCTTACCTAATATATAATTTTGACAAGTTTATTTAACTAGTTAAGAAAACTACGTTAGGGCGTGCCTGGACTAGCCTTGTTTGCAACATAAAATGCCTGTCCTGTCTGAGTTTTGAATACAGGCAGGCTGGGCTGGGCTGTTGGGCTTTGAAAGATTCATTTTCCATAATATGATTGTATTCAACATCATCATCATCCATCCGGATGTTCCTCTTGAAAATCTGTAGAGGTTCAGAGTTCAGAGCTGGTTAGGGAGAGGAGAGGGACAGGTGTTTGGGTCTACGATTGCGGCACTGTTGGCACTGAGAATTTCAATGGAGTCACAAAACCACTTAATCTGAATGTCCGAAGTGAGGAGGGACGTAATTTTGGAACTGGATCTCGAAAGGGTTGAACCAACTTTACTGAACTCGACGAGCATAAATAAAGATGTTCGTTTCGTAGTTTGTACTTGTATTCTATTGCTGGAGCTGGCCAGAGTATAGGGAATGATTGTATCTCAATTAGTTATTTGGTTGGGTCGTGTCCAGACTTTCGGCTCGGAAGCAAGTACGGTAATTAGGTGATTGAGTCTTCAGTGAAAAGACGAATTTCGAAGCTTCTGGTAACACTCAAAAAACATTAGAAAATACATCACAGCCACAACAATGGATGCGATTGAAAGTCAGATTCAGAATTTATCGTATTGGGATCCCTCACGTTTATAAAATTCTCTGCTCTTGAGCACTCTATCATACTATAATCGAGTGCGATCAACTTATAACAACATTTTATAAATGAGAAATAATATCACTTTACGTACGGTATTGAATCTAGCATTCGGTCTAAATTAGCTTTTAGTTTTAAAAATTCGGTCTCGAATATCAAGATTTTAAACCACCACCATTCAGCAAGCTCAAGCTCATTATCCCACTAGTAAGCTCAAAATACTCCACCGCCGCAGCACATAACTACCATTCTCAACAACAATGTGTAAAATCAATTAAGCCTTTGCCTTGCCTTGGCTTGACTTGACGATCCCTTGGAAAAACATTAAATTCCCACGAAGAAATGCATGCATAACAGCCTTCCTTACCACCCAATTTAAAATTACAGCTGCTAACACCGCAGAATAAACGAAAGTTTATCCAAGCACTTGGTAACATAGCACTAACTGTTTCGTAACTTTGTAGTTTCGTGTAGGATAAAGAAAGCATGCATGACATGCCACAGGAAGAGGATTGCAGAGATACACACCCAAGTAATTGCATCTACATCGAAGACGACGAACGCCTTGAGGGAACTAGTTCACAACAATGGACTTTGTCTACATACAAGATCAGATCTTCCAGACTTTTTTTGAGGGCAAAAAATCCTTCGTTCAGTTAGTTGAGTTCGTGAGTCGAGTGAAATGAACCAAAACTCTGCCAAGCACGGCACGGCACGCGAAAAGGCACCTGTACCTGGAATATGTGAACTGTGTGTTTGTACTTTTGTACAATATGAACAAACGTTTTTTTAGGTTCTTCTGGTATTTGAACAAGACAAGGAAGACTAACAAGGTCCTATATCTCTGTCCGGAATTCAGTGCAGGGTTCTCAACTCAAGCTAGCTGTTTCTCGGAGATTCTCTTGCTTTGAATTCCAAAAGGTGGTTGGTAAAACACAATGCTACGACGATGACTACAACTACAACTACAATCTTGAACCAGCCACGGCCACAGCCCAGCTCTTGAGTTATGGGAGAAGGAAATCCAAATAGACCCTGGAAATTTTTTGAACTGAACTGGATGTTCAGGAAACCTGACCTTTTCCCATTCTTAACTCAACGGAACCGTCACCCGTAGCTTACCTATATTTCATCACCTGATGGTTCATTTCTCCACACCGCACCGCCCAACTCATTCCTTCCGCTTCATTTATTCTCAAGTTCTTTTTCTGGGGAAATCTTTGCTCACTCTGAAACATTTAGCTAGCTCTGAAGAAGGTCCGGACTCCGACTCCGGACGTAGGGTTCAAACTCAGCCCTCTGTATTTACTTCTAATAAGTTCTTGCCCTTGTCATTGCTGACAACGGAAGACCATATGTCAAGTCCAAGTTGTGCTCTGCCCTGGCCGTGGCCCCCTCGTCAGTCAGAACTAACAAAGTGAATTTTCACTTGCCCCCTGTGACATTCTTGAGGAAACGTTTTCAGGAAGGAATGTTAACTCAAGTCAAGTATTTTAGAAATAGCTTTTGTGATAATTGCAAAACTAATAAACTGAATTGCTTGTCATATCAAGATCGACCAAAAGCTGCAAATGCGTTTTACTAAATCACGTTGATAGTTTATTAAAACAGAAACGAAAATTACTGCGAACTAAGCCAGGTCCTAGTGTTTTTAACACAGCACAGTTGACAATTTCTGAGTTGTTAAACAATAATTCGTAGCCTGCTCGTTGCAAACATTCAGTCAATGAACCTTCCTACAACCTGAACGAACCATGTTTGCCAATAATATCGTTGTGCCTTGTTGAGAGTTAATTGTGTATTGTTAACTTAATTTGGTTGAATTACACGCACTCCACCTCTAGCCTTTTCCGTTTGTTTAGTAACTAGTCTCCCGTGAAGAATACAATATACAAGTAACTTCTGTAAATTTTCAATACATTGGAAAGTCTACTCCACCCGAATCATTCAAGCTGAGTTCCGGTAGTAATAGTATTACGCCGTGCTTGAGGATGTTGACACTTAATGAAAAGTTGGAGCGAAATTAGCAGGGTTGACAAACAAGAAACACCCTCAAAGGACTAGATTTTTAGCCAATTTTTATGAAGTGCCTGCATTCGCAGTAGCGACGACACGTTTGGTTATATCTGAAATTGGCCATTTCAGTGCTCCATTTGACAGCATAAAAACATACATTCAAAAATGGTCTTTTAGAGCCAAAAAAGTACTTGTGGTTTCTACTCTGGATCCGACAAGGCAAGACTGTGGTCCAAATCTCCAGAGACCATCTTCTATTCACCTTATTGGAACTAATGCCAGCGTTAATCTCTAATCTCGACGCTAAATACTTGTAGCGATTATTACCAAAGTAGACATTCCCAACTAGCCACACTAAACTGACAGGAGTGACAGCCAGTTTGATTAATAAAGCTTACGCTATGAGCAACAATAATGTTGTGGGTTGTGGTTTTGTTGCTCATTGCTCTGCCCTGCAATAGCAAGTCATGATTTTATGTATAAACAGTTTAGATCACATTGGCCTGAGCTTGTGTAGTTTGCTCAAGCACCAATAGAAATTAAATGTGTGGGTGGTATAGCATATCAAATGATGGATTTTGCCATTATTAAAATTTAATCGTCTCATAAGTACGAACAAGTCTTCAAAGGCTTAAATACTGAACAGTGAAGTAGTATTTGGATATTTTTTTTGCATCTTTAATTTGGTTATAAGCTTCCCACGTTTGTACCACCCATGAAGGAGAATAGTCAAAGAACAAAGATAGCGGTCAAGTGGGGCAGAATTGGGAGGAAACAAGGTGTTGTCTTGGAATGAATTAAGTTGTGGTCAATTAATCATTCATTCCAAAATTGACCATGGATGTTCAAACACAAAACCAATACACCGCACCAGGCCATCCGCCTCTGCAATTAAGCCCTCTCGTGAACGTCGTGAGACAATCTAAATTATGATTATTTCCAACCCGCTATTTTCCAGTTTTGAATTAGAAATTCATACTACAGAATAATTTGGACTTGATTTTTGTATTGTGTTCTGCTGGATGGATGCAAATGCTAAATGCAAATGCCAGGCGCACCAACAACACCAAGTGTTCAGATATTTTTCTCCAGTCATGTCATGATTATGATTATGATGAATTGGGAGTTTCTCTCCCCAGCATTAAATTTACTCTTCAGTTTAGACAGACAAGTCAGAGTATGTAAATGAATGAATTACATTCACATTACATAACTTATTTGTTCGAATTTGTTTGACGTTTGCTTAGGGGCGCAGTCACACACAAGTCACAATCAATGCAGCCAACAAACAACCACAAACACACTCTAGAACCACCATACATAGAATCAAACGCACCACTTTAGACTTTTGATCAGATCAGATTGACAGCTGCATTCAATTCTTCAAACGTACGTTCGTTTACAGTTAGGAACTGGAAATCAAATCATACTATTTGAAATTTTAGAGTGGACAGCAAAAGCAGCTGGATTAATAGATCTGAAGGACCAAATGAATGCTTTGCCTAGAAAGGAATTCGAGTGACAAATTATACAAACACAATTAGGCTACCTGGAAATATCAAGCCACAAGAGCAAATGCTTTCGCGAATAATTTTTGGAATTCGTGGAATTCTTATTTCGAAAATCGAAAAAATTGCTTAAGCCAGATGAGCTAAAAATTTAGGACACAAAATTTGACCATGAATACGATGATGACATGATGAGATGGGTTATGTGAGTTATGAGTGATTCGAAATATGAGACAGCCTAAAATAACAAGTGGTCGTTTTCGTTTTTCAAAGTTGTCCCTTCCATTGATACACAAAACACTTACAAGTGCATTCCATCCGTCCATTCATGTCAAATCCAAAGTGTCAAATTGTGACATTTTGGACTCTTCAAGAATAATTCTCAATTCCTCTTTTCCTTTCCTGTCTTGTTTGACTTTGACTTACTCTCTCAAGTTTTTATACTTTGGAGTACATACATGCACTTCACGAGCATTTCACTTGATAGTTTGTCTAGAAATTCCCTTGAGAAAATTCTGTCCGGGAATGCAAGAAAGGGCAGGCTTTGTGTACGTCGAGAAATTCTTTTGAAAACGCAAACCCAGAGCCAAAGACAATGAACTTTTCTTTAACACCAAAGACAATCAAATTGGTTGAGTAATTAAAGCCTATGGTGTCGGGCCAGGAGTAGGAAATGGGCTGATGAGTTTTTAATCACGGCAACCATTGTTGCTTAATAATAATAAAACTATGAACTTACCAAGAATGCGTTTCATTTCATCTGAACTCATGTACAAATTAAACGATCCTTGGACCATTGTTGAAATTAAACAGAGCAACTGGCAAGCAATCACCAGCCACATTGAACCTGTGTTCCTCTTCCACATTTTGTCGAATGAAATCAAAGCAAATCTGATCTCCATGTTTGTCCGACACTTCACAGGACACGTTGCATGAACTTTCTACAGCACTGTCACTGTTCAGTCTGCTCAATAGTGTATCGTGTATCAAGTATCTGTTGCGTCAGTTCACACTTGCAAATCCATGAGTAATTATCATCGTTCTCATAAATTATGCACAAGTCAGTCCCAGGCGCCCCGCTCAGGCTCAGGCAAAGCAGCAAAAGTCTGTCTGTTGCTCGTTGCTCATTAACAGTTTCAGACAAAACCTGCTAATTACTCGCAGTCACATTTGCATAAAAGTCTGTCCTGAAGATGCAAAATGTGTGTAAAGCGAACGACAAGCATGGTCACGTTTTGTTCTTTGTAATTGTTGTCAAAATCTGTGAACAAGGTCGGTGCGGTTTCAGTATCGGGTGAAAAAAGAGCAAGCATAGGCACGCACGTTGTGTAAACTTTTAGCGAGGAAAGAAAAACAGGGGTTGTCTCGTCTTCACCGGTCTGACGGCAACTGAAGTACAGAGAATTGCTGCTTGCTGGTCTCTCCAACACGTGCATGAGAGAGAGCACGAAGAACTCAGCAGAGAATTCCACTGCTTGCTTGCCGCTGAATACTTGCTTGAATATTCCACCCTGTGATTTCCCAACACAACCAGAACACACGACATACGGGCAGGGAGCAGGAGGTCAGTCCATCCAACACTCCATAACCAAACTCGACTTTCTTTCTCTCTACTCTTTCACTTTCTTCCTATGAATACACTTTCTCTTGGAGTGAAATTCCAAAGTGCAATCCAAGAAGCCACATCTAGAATATATTTGACAAATTATGGGCAATTGTAAACAATTTGAATGGCACTCGGTTTGGGAGATGAGAAACCCATGGAAGAATTTATTTGTAATGACAATGCATTCAAATGTAATAAATCACAGAATGTACTTAGACGTCCTGAGAAAGTAGGTTAGCAATAAAATTTCGTAATTATTGTAGCAATTTTTGTGAACAATAAATTCATTTAAATCACTAATTTCTGCTGTCAG